>JBANCX010001076.1:0-11070 GCA_037040065.1 Dettopsomyia nigrovittata | reverse complement strand
TTTTCTATTTGGATTGCGTTCTTTATACCCTGCGCATGTTACTTTATTTGCTAACAAATTTATTTTAAATAAAATATTGAAAATTTTTTTATATTCAATCATTTTTTTTTTTAGTTTTTTAGCTTATTTTTTATGTTAGTTTTTTGATTACATTTTTTATTATTTAAATGTAGATTAATATAATTTTCTTTTTTTTTTTTGGTAATTTAAAAAGTTGACAACACCATTGCCAAATTCTCACTAGAAAATTTGACTTTGATTCTCATTTCTCATTTTTTTTTTTTGGGGACTCACGCTCTGATTTAAATTTTTGCGGCTGGCTATTGTGATTGTGCTTTCTGACCTGGCCAAAAATGGCAATACACTTGCCATACTAAGCCTCAAAAGTACTGCATTTGCTTTTTAGACCATTTTCCATTTTCCGTTTGAAAAGAATTTTCATTTACTTTTTTTTTTTTGGCATTGTTCACACACACACACACACAGACACACTCAGGTTATTGTCGTCACGGCAAATTCTTGTCCTTTTGTCATTGACACAACACCTGGCAAATGGACATTTCAGACTTTTGTTACGTTCATGGCTGGACATTTTCTAGCTGTTTTCAGCTGTCGCTGTCGTTGTAGCTGTCGCTGCCATTTTCTCTTTAATATGCTCTCTGTGTGTGTCTCTCTCTCTCTTCGGTTTGACAATCACAATATAAAATCAGACAGTTGACATGAGTACAAGTTGACATCTTTGGGGTTGCATCAATAATAATGACATCAACACATTATTAACACATTATTACTTAATTTTCGGCTCATCGGATGGACTTCTTTTAATAGTACTATACTACATTTAAAAAATTCCTGTAGAATTTTAAAATATAAAATATTTCAGATATATTAGATATATGATATATTTTTATAATAATTACCAATTGATTGATATTTAAATTGTTTTCTTTAACAAAATTTGTGGTAAACTTATGTTCATATAAATTGAAATAAAAAAATATTTGAGTTTTTCCAAATTGGTATTAGAAATGTAACTGGAAACTATTCTATTTGTTCATCTGGCAACGCCTGCACATAAAACAGATTTGGCAACGTTAATTTAGAAGAAGAAGAAGCTCATACTCTGTTCGTCTTGCATAAAACATTCAAAAATGTTATTTATTATATTCAATTTAATATATAAAGAACAGAGTCGAAAATCATTGAAATTTATTATATTTCAACACAATTAATTCGTTAAATATATTTTCTAATTTTTGCCCTGAACATCTTTATTCAAAAAAAGTATTGAACTTCGAGTATATCAAGATTTCTAGTTGTTAAAGCTTTCATTGACTTTATTATTTTTATTCTTTTGGTACAAAGGTTATAAAACAAATTTTTAAAAATATTCTTTTCTATGTGCGCAACATACAATACCACCTGACTGCAGGGTATCAAAAAAACATACAAAAAAAGAAGAAAAAAATTCTATACAAAATGTTGCAAAAGGTATGAAGTAATGCCAGTTACTTGTGGAACATGTACTACTACTAGCTTCAGCGATAATATTTAAACGTATTTTTATAAAATTTTTTTTCTCTGGTTATATGTTGCAGAGGCATTGCTGAAAAGCTGTCTGAAATTGTGGCACGCCATTTCAACTGGCAATTGTCATTATTCATACGCACCGTGGCACACAAGTAACATAAGTAACACAAGCAGAAAAGAGCAACACCAACAATAATAATAAAAAATCGCTTTGAAAGCCTGAAAGTGGTTGAAAATTGTTTTGGCTTTTGCCTCGTTTTTTTGTGCTTTTCTATTTTCCACTTTTTTTTTCTTTTTTTTTTTTGGCAAGCAAACCACAAACATTTTTCAATTTTTTTTTTTTTTTGACGTTTACCTCACGTGCAAGCCATATTGTTGTAGTTGCTATTGTTATATAGTACATACAACTACCACTAGCTGTTGTTGTACATATTTGACGCTTAACATTGTTAATTCACATAGAGAGAAATATGTTGCATACTTTTGTGGAGCACACAACAGCTTTTCCTTGAAATTATTTATGTTTCGTCTTTTGTTGTTGTTGTTGTTAGTGGGTTAAATGTCTATGCCAGCTGAACCTTATCTAAGGTAACCAGCAGTCTATACTTTCTCTTCTTTTTCTATTCCTCTCTTAAGTTGTATTATCTCTCTTTCTTTTTTTTTTTTTAGTTTCATCTGCTAATGGCCAAACTTGTGAGGTCAATTGGGAAATTTGTTGACAGGCCCGTTGAAGAAAAAGTTTCTCTTAAAAAGAAAAAGACAAAGTAAAATAGGAAAACAACAAAAAAATAAAAACAGAGAACAGAAAACAAGATACGAAAACGAAGCGCAGGCCCCCAATGATAGCATAAGGCGACAACTTCATGTCAACACGCACATCAACGTGTCCAGCTACTTTGATGCTATTTCTGCTCTTCTTGTTGATATAAAAACGAAAAAATCTTTGACACATACACACACACACATGCATAGAAACACACAAAAGTGAGAGCGACAACGGGAGATACACTTAAAAAACAAATGTAAGAATAAAAATAATATAACAACCTGCTTGTGTTGAAATATATGTACTTTCATATGGAAAATATAATATTATTTATTGTATCTTAATATATTATATGTATATCATATCATTATCATATATAATTATTTCTTTTTTTATATCTCAGTTGTCTTGGTAATTGATAAGCATAAGTTTTAATTAAAATTGTTAAACAGTCAATGACAAAATAATTAAATAAATATAAAAATCTCGCTGGTATATTGCAAAAATTCTTAATTTTAAGTATTTTTCAATTTAATTATTAAATATTGAAAAACAAAAATAATCAAGAATATAAGAAACAAATGTTTTTTAATGTATTTTAAAGATTTTTTTTTTTGGTCTTTACTTGACAAAAAAGTTTTTGTTTTTTGCAGAAACAAAGTTTGAAGAATTATTAAATATTTTATGAGAATTTGACAAGTGCTTGCCAACTAGAAGACAATAAATTTGGTTCTTTGTTAACTTCTTTAATTAAGATAATAACAAATTTTAACTTTATTTTGAACATTTTATGTTTTTTTTTTGCTTAATGGTCAATAACTTTATGATTTGAATTCAATTTCAATAAATTAAATCAAATAAAAGACAATTTAACGAAAATAGTATTTTATTAAAAATAATATTTTTCACGAATGTAACCTTAAAACTTGCAGGTTTTTCATTTAGTAAAGTAATTTAAAACAATGTAAAATTATTGATTAAATACCAAATAGGGCTTTAGCCCAAATATATAAAAACTAAAAAAGAATAAAAAAATATTTTTAAGCTTTTACTGAGAAATAAATCAGAAAAAAATACTCAAAACAATTTTTGAAAAAAATATATCGGATTTAACAATGTACTAATATTTTTTCTCAAAGTGTAGCAGCATACACACACACACACACACATATGGGACAAATGAAATGGCAACGAGCTGGAAAAAAATGTTTGCATTGCCCAGCAAAGCTCATTGCCTGAGCCCTCAACTCTCTTACTTTCTTGATTTTTGCGCTCTCTCTCTCTCTTTCTGTCTATGTCCATGCTTCGTTTAGTAATTTTGTTTGCTCTTTCTGTTTGACTATGGGCGCCTATAGGTTTTTCGGCTGTTATTGCTATTTGCAATGTTGCAGCAGCAGCAGCACCAGCAGCAGAGAGAGAGAGAGACTCAAGTGACATTTTGTTGCCATTACGTCTAAATTGGCTACTAGATTGTCTCATTCCGTTTGAATGGTAAACGCTCTGTTATTGTTATTGCCTTGTTGTTGCCATTGTACTCCTATAACAATGTTGAGCCACTGTCAAAACAAAAAACAACAACATTATCATCATCATTATTGCTATTATCGTTATCGTTACCGTCATCGTCATCGTTATCAACTGCAACACACAACCATTTGCTTGCACAGGCAGCGTCAACGTGCGCAAATAAACGACGTGTGAATAAATTGACAATTTCATCCAAAAAAAATCAGAAAAAAATATATTTTTGGTTCACAAACGTGTTTACAATTTGGTCCATGGATTTATCCTCAATAATAATAATATTAATAATAACTATTTTTATGATATAACACTTGACAATTGTTTATCTATGTTACCACATAATTAACACACTCAACTTCTCGCAAACGTTTTAGTTTTGTGCCTTGGCCCCGTAAATAGTTAGTTTAGTCCAAATGCCAAATTTTAAGTGCCAACTGTCAACTTGACCAATATTATTCATCTATCAATCTATCAATCCATTAAGTATGTACAGTCATGTACATTTAAATAGTGCATCATCAGCACTTCTAGCCTGAATATCCTGCACAGCTGCTTATTCAAATTTATTAACAATCATAAAGTTGTATAAGGACGACAATCAAAGGAGAAAATTGTTTTCTAAATTATTATTAATTTGTTCTGCTCTGTCAAGACAAGCGGTCCGTTGATCGGCTGCCGATTTAAAGGATACACAACCAACCGCTATGGGAGTCAGCTGCATACTAAAGGAAATAAAGAATAAATGTGAAATTAGAAACTTTAAAGAGCGCGCTAACAACAATTGCTTTCACTTTGTCTGTTATAATTATGGATATAAATAATAAACTTTATACATGAATTCTTTCTCTCTAGGCCTGCCTGGCAGCTTCTAAAAAAATGAGAACAGAAATTTTTAATATAAATATATTATTTTTTAATAAAAAAATTGAAAAATTTCACTTTGAACGGAATTTTGATTAGATGATCTATTTATATGTCCATGACTGTATCCAAATGTATCCAATTGTGCGTGTGTGTGTATGTATGTGTATGGGTGTGTGTCTGTTTTCACATCAATAACAAGGACATTAGATGCTTTTGCCCAACAAGCAACAACGCATCCTGTCCGTTTGCTCAAATACTGGTAGCAGTCAAGCTAAACATGCAAACAAAACTGATATTTAGCTACTATCTGCCAAAGTGCAGGTGCTTGTATATAAAATCTTGGTTATTATTGTATGTCCAAAGGCGAGGTTGGCTTTTAAAGTTGAACATGACATTTTAAGTACTTTTCTGATACAAACTCGAAGAGAATTCAATACAAATACGAGTGAAAATATCAGTAATTATCAGAAAAATATAAACATAATTAAAGAAATTGACGAAGTATCCCCTCAACATTATATTATTTAAGTAAAAATGTTAGATTTGAGACTGTACTCTTATTATATATTATAATATTATTTCATTTACATTTGTTATAAATTAAATATATTAATTGAATTAAAAAAGTCTTTTTTTTTTCAATAATATTATTTTGTTTTATAAGAAACAAGCAAATTTTTTATATATATATTTTTGTTCGGTTAACCCTCGTTGGCATTTCGAGCAGCAGCAGTCGGTTACGAAACTGACCAACAAAACTAAAATTGTGTGCCGGAAGGAAGCCGCTGAGTTTTCCGTTGTACCATAAAATGTTATACATCCTGGCCACGCTGACAGTCAGCAGCCAGTTAAACAAACCTGCCAGAAGCCGCATTTAGCCAGCTTCTTTGTGTCTATCTATTTATCGGTGTATGTGTGTGCCTGTGTGTGTGTGTTGCTATCTATGTGTGTACTTTGTTGTTGTTGTTGTTGGAGTGTGCGTGTGTTTGGCGAGTTTAAACGCAGTTTTTTATGGCCCCACTTCCGTTGTGTTTTATTCATTCGCGCACAATTTGCGACACATTATTGTTTTTTATTATTCAGTTATGGTGCGCGCTCTTCTTCTACTTATTTTATGTAACTTTTACTTTTTTTTTGTTTTTCTTTTTGCATTTTCCTTTTTTTTTTTTGTTTTTCTGTTAGCTGTCAGTGTCAATGCTTTTGTTGTTGCTACAAATTTGCCTGTAAATTTTGCAGTCGATTTAGCAGCAAAGTAGGGAGGGCATGTGACAGGGTCGACAACAAAATGTTCACCTGAAAAGCACACTCACATACACACACACACATGCACACTCCTATTCTCAGAAGGGCAAAGAAAAACTTTTTAAGCAAGTTTTCTTTTTCTTTTTGTTTTCTTTTTTTTTTTTGGCATTTTGTTGCCGTACACTTTGGTTTATAGATTCTTAGCTATACATTTTATGCATAATTTTTTGAAGAATAAAATTTAATTTTCATATTGAATGGAAAACGCAGCGTTTTCTGACAGCTTAGTCTTAAGTATAGGGACAGAAAAAGACGAGAAAAGCAAATAAACCAAAGAAAGTTAACCTTGCCTATATACAGCATAGGTCCTGTATATAGACTCATAAGGTTATAGGGTATAGAAAGCATTGTCATAAGCAGCTTTTTTATGGTATTTAAAAAAAAAACAAAAATTTTTGTTTTCGGTTGTTTTTGTTATTTTTGCTGTAGCTGGGTTTTATAGCCTGACACCATTTTATGAGCATTTATTTTATTTTTTTTATTTTTTGCTGTTCTTTTTTTATATATAATGTAAAATCATAAAAAAAAAGCAAAAGTATAATATAACAACAACAACATAAGCAATATCAGCATTTAATTTAAGACCATTTCCGTTGCAGTTTGCAAAAATATTTGCAAATTTATTTTAAAATACATTTTTTCTCTTCCATTTTTAACACATTTATTTATTGTATTTTTTAATTAAGCACAGAATTTAGTAATTTATTTGTTTGTTTTTTTTTCTCTTTCTTTTTTTGTTATACATATATTTTAATTAATTTTATTGTTAATTACTACAAAAGCAAAAAGAGTTTTACACATGTACTAGTAAGATAAAAACAGAAAGTAACACAACAACACTGTTTATGAAATTATAAAACACTAATTTTACTATCGATAGTGTTATCGATTGTCGTATGTAGAAAAATAAAATAAATGAACATCGATTCATTGTTCAGCGAGAATAATTGAGAGCGCAAAAGAGCAAAATAAACAAAGATAAGCTTTGATCGCCTTGCGCAGCGGCATCAGTCAGCAGCTGGCACTCGCAGTGAAAGGTTGTCTTTCTGCGTCAGTCAATGGTTATTCACCGACGTTAGTCTTTCGGTCTCTGCGTTCATTTAACTAAGCTAAGGTAAATTGTCCTCACTTATTGAATTAAACTACGTACAAGCCGAAATAACTAATAGACTATAAAAATTAATAGAAATAGAGAATTGATTAAACAATAATAAATAATTAAAGTAACTCTTCGGTCTTCTACACATAGAACAAATGATATTTTCAATTAGGTCTACTTAATGTAGTTAGAAATAAAGCTAATTATTATTTATAATGATATTTAGCTGGAAAACTTTTTAACCCAACAGGCAAAATGAAATAAGTTAATTATTCTGCTTTCGATATTCTAGGCAAGAAAAATTAAAGTGTCCTTAAACAGTTTGACTCTTTAGGCCTTGACAGACTTTCATTAAGAAACACATACAGAGTGGTAGGATGTATAGCTGTTTAGCTTAACCTACCTACAAATATGTATATGTGTGTGTGTATGTATGTAAGGGGAAGGCGAACTTCCATTACTTTGAGTGTCAATTAGGTAATCGCAAAATTGAAATCTCGTCGGAAGTGATTTTGTGCGCTTCGCTGAACGACTCTCAGTTCAATTTCTGTTCTCGTTCAGTTTCAGTTTCTCTGTTCTCTGTTCTCGTTCAGTTTTTGTTCTCGTTCAGTTTTCAGTATTCAGTATTGAGTATTCTCGTATTGAGTTTTCAGTTCAGTTTTAGCACAGCACGAGTTGTCAATAAATGGTTTGCTCTGTAGGCAACTACTATGGTAGAGATGCTTTTGTTGTACTAGTACTATGCTGAATTCTTACAAACTTCCGTTTCCGTTTCCGTTTGCTCTTAGTCTCCTCAGTCTCTTTCATACAATTTTTTTTTTTTTTGCCACATAGATTACAATTCAATTTGGAAAAGTCAGCGTCACGTTTGTCTATGAAAGAGAATCGTTTGCCGATTGCTCCACAGGCGACAATACTTTTATATAGACCTTCATAAACACACACACACACACACACACACAGGACTCGAAGAACCAATCTCCCTCAATCCTTACCATCCCCTAACTTCAAATACCATTACAACTACTTACTACCTGACTGGCTCCTCTCTAGCTTCGAATCCTCCATTCAACAGCAAATTACCAACTTTGGCGGAAATTAAGTGGCAGGCAGCACTTGCTAAAAATTGAATGAAAGCGCACGGTTTCAACTTCAACTGCAACTACAACAACAACAACAACAACAACAGCGAAAACAACAAAACAACAACAACAATAAAAACTATAGGGAAAGCTTATGGATAGGCGCCAAGGCGTGGCATTTGGAGTGAACAAAAAATAAAAATAGTTTGAAAGCTTTTAGCTTTAGCATAACGACGAATTTAATACCTAACTACTTTCAAGTATTAGTTCTAAACATAGAACATTTTAATCTGAAGCATTTTTGAATTTTTAATTGTTTGAAATCTCTTGAAAATGAAAAAAAAACAACATTTTTCAAACAACTCAAGTAGATAAAATAGAAAAAATTAAAAACCTAACTCAGCCAGATACTAAACTGTATTAAAACTGAAAGATAAGTTTTATGGAGAATATTTTCGAATATAAAAATGATTTTTTTAACTAACCAAAATCAGATAAATTAACTTTTTTATATTAAGCATTGAGCGAAATGCTCTAAATTTAAGAATTATTTTCTTAGAATAAAAATATTATTTTTAAAATTGCATTTTTTTCTTTTTGGGTTTATGCTAAACTGTTCTTATGCGTCTTGAATTATTTGATTTCAACGCATACTAAAGGAGACAATTTTTTAAGTTAAAACATTTCATCAACAATGGCTTGTCATCCCTATATACCCTGTTATAGCGTTACTTAGCTGTTATAAAATATTCTAAAAGCCCATTGTAAATAGTAGGGTATTATAAAAAATTGCATTGCTCGTATTGTCGTTAGTTTTCGAGGTTTCGCCATTTTTGGTGAATTCGTGTTTTTTGTTTTTTTTTTTTTTTTGTGATCTAGAACTCCAACTGGCTATTGCAGCACAGACAGTTAGTGAATTTAATTTTCCACACGGATGCGTTGTGCACAGGCGAAAATGAAATCGAAAATAACGTAGCAGCCAGCTGGTGGACGACTGTGTATGAGTGTGTAGTATTTTAAAGGCAGCTGCTGTGGCGTACGAAGAATTCGTGGCGATGCGTTGATTACAAGTAGCGGAGCGCCAAAAAGTAGGCAATGACAAAAGTTGCTATTGCCGATTAGTCAGCGAATGTGTGTGTAAATGTGTGTAAATGTGTGCATGTATGTATGTATGTTGCACACTAAATTAAAAACTTTCACTAGCTACCTTCTGCGGCAACGCCTTGCACTTCAACTTTGCCCCAATCGAGCGAGAGCGACCAGAGAGACGCCTACCGCCTGGCAAGCACTTAATTTAACAATTTCCTTTTGTTTCCACTAATACTAGCACCTGCATCAATAGAAAGAGACAGAGACAAAGACAGACAGAGAGAGAGAGGGAATGTGTGCTTGTGTGTGTGAAAGAGCATGCTATATGTATAGCTGATGGAGACTGCAAGGCTTATGCTTTTAGGTTCAAAGGCCACTCGAATCGCAGCTGGCGTTGCTCTGCCCTCGAACAAAAATGGCTTTTATTTTTGCAACTTGCCGCCATTAATGCAAACGGTGCGTCTCGAGTGCCTCATCCTTTCGTTTCCTTTCTTTCTTTTTACCATAACCTCTTTACTCGGCTGCTGGCCACTAAGAAGAAGCAGCAGAAGCACCAGCAAAAGAAAGAATAAGAGGAAAGCAACAAAAAAAAGCTGAAAAACTTTTGCCAAGAAAGGCATTTGTAGAGTCTTTCTCTCGTAAATTTTAATAATATTTGACTCTGAGGTGGGTTCAAAGTGGCCGCTGGCTGGCAGTCTTGTTTTTTTTATATATATTTTTTTTGCAGCAGTTTGCCCCAAAATTTGGGCGTGGCAGCCTACATAAAATTAATGAAATTGTTTAATCACTTTTCAGGCTAGCGGCATTAGCTTAACAACAACAACAACAACAATAACAGCTTAATCGCTCAGAAAATGAAAATTTTGCATATTTAAGTTAAAGCTTTGAAATTTCTTTTGATATATAAATATGTAAATATGTTTTATCTATTGTTTTAAATACACACACATACATATATACATGTACTATATGTAATTTGATTATTTAATTATTAGCTAGATAGATTTGACACCTCCTTATGTCATTTTAACTAGATTTTTAGCTTTTAATGTCCTTTGATTAAAAATAAAGATTGTTATGCAAATTTTCTTAATCAGCAACATATAGAATTTCTATTTTGTTTTCATTCTCTTTTCTTTTCTGTGAAATAATTGCATTCTTGGGGCTATTAAAATATATTATATTACGACTTTAGTGTTTTAATAGGCTTTGAATAATGTTTTATCTAAAGCATCTTAAACAATTTTTTGTCATCATTTTCGATTTAATTTAAAATATGTTCAGCATAAGCCAACAAATTACTTCTGTTCTGTTTAAAAAAATCTGTTTGTAATTTAAAATCAATGACAGAATGTAAGGTTATGTTGAATTTAAATTAATTTTTTCATGATTTTCGGCTTTGGAAAATAAAAATTTATGGATTTCCTTTAATTGTTTAGAATTGGCAAATTACAAAAATTAGTTTTTAATATTTTGTATTATTTAATCACTTTTCTATTTCAATATCAATATCGATAATCTTTCTTTCTTCTCTCAACACGTCTGTTCAGCTCAGCCGCTCGCATAAGACTGACTCGTTGATCTGTTTATTATATCGATTAACGACTTATCGATATCAAGTGTTAGTGTTGATTAATTTTCATAGACATTCTTTTGTTCTTAAAAACTTCTTTTTTTTCTTCATAATTTTCTTCGAAAAAGTATTTATTTCTTTCTTCACACACACATTAATGTTTAATGATGAAATCAATTATTTTAAGAATGAGCCATTAAATCTGGCCAGAATTTAACAGTCATGCTGCTACCAAAAAAAA
>JBANCX010001072.1:0-11099 GCA_037040065.1 Dettopsomyia nigrovittata | reverse complement strand
CAAGCACGTGTGTTTTACAGAGACTCGCTGCATTTTAACCCGAGAAGTATGGACAAGGGAATAAATAATGGCTTTCCAACATATATATATAAACACTAATTTAAGAAACTTTTTCCACTCGACGAGCCGATAGCAATTTATACAAGAAAATTATACAAAAAATATTAAAATTCATTGAAAAATAAAAGAAATTTCTATAAATTATACTATAACAGGCTTGAGGTCATAAATACAAGAATAATCAGATATATAAAATAAGATTTTCTTGTTAAATAAAACATTTAGAAACAAAAATTAGATAAAACTTAAAGAATCTACTAAAAAAAAATACTTTAAAAATACTTTCTTGAAATGAAAATTTAATTTTAAGAATAATTAGTAAAAATATATGAAATTTTAGATATTTTCTATATGTACTATCCTTAAAATAACGAAAGCTAAACCTTCTTAGCACGTCAAAGATACTTTTGTATTCATATTTCTATTCAATCTGAAGACATTTTCTGTTTTTTTATGTTTATAACCATATTTTAAGCACTGCTAAGCACACTGCCAAATGATATAAACACCACAGGCTGCATATCAATTAGTGGCCCAATAACCAGCCAATCTGTGAGACGACGCTCCATCCAACCAATAAGCCAACCACTCAACTATTATTAAGAGAAAGAAAGAAAGGAAGCCAACTTGGCTAGTTTTCGTCCATTTCAGCGGATGACAGGCTTTGGAAGTTCCTTGAATTCCACTTAAGAAACTCGCTCTAACACTCAGCCACCCACACACACAGACACACAGAGAGTATATAATGTATATATACATATGTAGTACATAGACAATTGGGACAGTAACAGGCGCCGCTGTCAACAATTTGACGACTAATTGACAAGTGTAGGTGGTTGGGGGTTAATATAGTTATTGAGGGGCGAATAGGGAGAATAGTAGTGCTTCCTACTGTGTCTTATCAATAGAAAGGAAGAGGAAGCCGCATAACAAGCACCAGCTGTCCATCAAATTAAAGTTGTGCAACAATTTCAATTTCTCTTTAAATAAAAAAAAACGTCTGTAAAGTAAAAACGTTGGCAGAACAACAGCGACAGCAACAGCGCAGTCGACGTTACACACAAAGAGAGAGACATACACAGAGAGAGAGAGAGAGAGCGCAGCAGCAGCAGCAGCAAATTGGTTTTGAAGAGTGTTGGCACAAAACTCTATATTTTAGAGTGAAATGATATAAGATCGATAATGTGAGATTATTATTATTTACAAGGCCATTGTTAGTGCACCTTAACCAGATTTGATCTTTTGTGCTGACCGCCAGTAGGATTAGGAGATCTCCTGCAATTTCAGGCTACGAATAAAGTTTAGAACTTTATTTGGATAGAGACTCCATATCCTGTAGGGTAGCACGGTTGGCTCCCTTAGTAGTTGTGTTCTACGTCTTGCAGAGTGCCGGGCATTCACACAGAATGTGAGTTGACGTCTCCTGGACAGACGTCGGTTACAGATAAGTTCAATTTCTTAAGGTGATATCTCAGGCAACAGTGACCTGTGAGGAAACCCGTAAGAGTATGAATATCGTTCTTCATTAAATTGATAAGACGTTTGCATATATTCTTATCTGGGGTTTAGGAAATTTTTAGCTTGGCGTAGCCCTGAGCTGTCGGATCAGCTTTTCTTTATTTCATTTTTTCATTTAATGTGAGATAATATGCCCCGAACTGTGTATATCGAATTAATTTTCATAAGAAATTTCAATAATTTATATTAATTTTGATATTTAAACAAATCGTTGAAATTTATTATATTGAAAAAAAAAAGCTTTCAAATAATAAAAATAATTTTTTTTAGCATTTTTCGCAAATAATTTAATAAAAATTGTAAAAAATTAGTTAAAATTAACAAAATTTCTCATTAGACGAAAATTTTATCAAATTCCAAACAATAAAAAAAGGCTAAAAATGTCAGCGCTAATTTTCAGTATCCTTCAGCATGAATGGCCGCCGCGCTCTCACACAAACAAACGAACGCGCTCTCACGCTCTCACGCTCTCTCTCTCTCTGTCTTTGTCGTTTTGCTCTCACAAATTAACGCTCTCACACACAATTTGTGCTCTTCGTCTCCGTACACCGGCAACGATGGCGGCATTTCTTTGATGACGCAGCGGTAGTCAACAAAAAGGACTCAACAAAAAAAAACAAAAGCAAGAGCAAAGCAGCTCAACATAAATGTGAATGAATTAAACAAAAACAAAAACAACCCGCTGAAGAAGAAGAAGCAGAAGGGAGCAGCAGAGAGACGCCATTAAGGAGCATCAAAAGATAGTACGTGAGTGCATGTGTCTGTGTGTGAGAGACCCGCACAGACCCGCATTAGCCAACATATGGAAGCAACAAAAAAAAAAGTCAAAAAGATAATTTGAAAAATTAAATGAAATTCATTAAAAACAATTGTGCACTGTGCACACAGCTGGCCCAGACTGTATACAAAATTGTTGTTAAAATAAATGAAAAGAAAATAAATACAAAAGCAAAGGCAAAAATACAACAAAAAATGCAATTGAAAACGTGTTCTCTCTGTCATTCACGCACGCACTCACTCACTCACACGCTACGTGCGCTACTTTGAGTTCATTGTTTTCAATTCAATTTGAGTTTCTCTCTGAGTGGTGCTGCTGGTGCTGCTACGAACAAGTCACTCAAACTAACACACACACACACACGCGCTAGCTACTCAATTTTGAGTGTATTTGATGCTTACTTTTTTTTTTTATTTTTTTGTTGTTGACGTTGTTGGCGTGGAAAAAATTATTGTTTGAAAAAAAAAAAAAGAAGAAACGCATTCACACTGAACGCAAACACATTACGTTGAATTAAATTTAAATAATATATACACACACATGTATATAGATAGATTTTATATATATATATTTTTTATAGAAAGTGTAATTGAAATTTCGTTATTAAAACATTCGCCATCTTTCGCTCGTTCGCACTGTTTCACTCGCACTCACACACACACGCACGCACGACGCAGCATATATGTATATGAATTACAAAAAAAACGAAAATTTTGTCACCTTTTCTTTATTTATTTCTTTTTTTTTAATATATATATATATGTATATATTCAACGTGCCCGGGAACGAGCGACCTCGCGTACGCGTTGTTCAGAGAGTTTTGGTAGACTGAATGGGGTACAGTGTGACTGAAACTGGCAAAGCCAGAAAATACTGTCAACAGAAAATACCAAAAAACAAAAAAAAAAATACCGATTAAAATTAGTGTTGCCCAACTCGATAGTTATCGTTATTGGGCGCCACATTTAAAAATGCAATTCATTTGTCGATAGTTTTTAATACTTTTTTTTTTTTGAAATGACTAGACTAGAGTAGTGTTAGAGTTGTGTGAGCTTAAAATGGAATGCTTAAAGAAACGCACAGGCTGTGGGCGTGTCCATTTGCAGCTGTAATGCAGCAGCGAGTTCAACACCTTCCCCGCCGCCAGCTTCATCCTACATGGCGCTGTCCAACATATCGACAAGTCGCTTAATTTCACGGCTAGAATTGATAGTTAAAAGGTGAATTAGTTCAATTAATCGTCGATAACAGTTTATCGATAAACCGATAATTGGCAATCTAAATTTAAACAATTTAATCGATAAGTTTAACTTACATGCGTTGACTCAACTGTTCCGTGGTACGCATTGATTTGCTGATTTCCTCCGTTTTGGCCAACAATTGATATTGACACTTGATATTTGCATCTAGAGCATCGGTTAGCTTCTTTACAGCATTCTTATGCACCTCAACATTATCGGCAGTTATCGATGATATCGAATGCAATAAATTTCCTAAATTTTCAACTAAATTATCCACCGAACTGGCCAAGTATTGTGCCTCCAATTCAATATCACTCAGCACATTGCCATCGACTTCGGGTATATTGCGAGATTGTAAAAATCTCGATATTGGTGCATGTGACAACGATGGCGTTGTTTGCTCTGAATCAATATTATAGATATCTGTAGCAGCACGCAACGTTGACTCCAAATTGTGGGCAACAAAATGATGCATTGCTCTGGCTGCCGTTGTGCTGCTGCTGCCACTGGCAGCCTCCTCATCATCCAGTTCATGGGGATATCCTAAGGGAAAGTAATAACAAGTTATCGATATCGATTATTTCAGTATTTCTTACTGTTTTGCAGTGACTTTGGTCTGGCAGCTGTTTTGTTTAGCTCAGCGGAGCTATCTTTAGAGTTGCTATTCGTACGCTCCTCGTCCTCATCATCGTCATCTTCGTCATCGTCGTCCTCATCATCTTCACCAGAATCCAGATTCATATAGCTATCATTGCCCAACACTGGTGCTCCTTGGCTCGTCGCCGTTGGCGTCAGATCCTGCAGCACATGCTCTGGCACTGGGCCAGGATATTGAGCCAAAAATGGAATTTCCGTATAAGATGCAGGCGTTCCACAATTATTTCTTTTATTGTTATTGCCAGCAGCTGTACCAGCAGCAGCGCCAGCTTCCTCTCCATCTGCTTCATCGACATAGCCATAGCGCGGTCGTATAGGAATGTCCTGACTGCGACGTGACATTCTTTTTTAGCAATTAATAATAGATTTAATCTAAATTAAACTAAAAAAATCACTTTGTTTGCTGTTACAGTTCAGTGTAACATGTGTTTCGTTAGCGATGTGCACAGCAACGATGAGTAATGATTGTGTCATCGACCAACCACCACAATAACTGATAGCGATAATTAAATGAAAGAATATTATTTATTTGAAAATGTTAATAATAAAGAATATTTTCAAAACAATTAATATGAAAAATTATTTCTATTAATTGTATAATTGTCGAAAAATTCATTAAAAATAGAAAATCAGCAATATTTGAATAAAATTTAAGCTCTAACATATTTATCGCTATTATTGTTAACTTGTATTGTATTTGTGTTATTTAATTATAGTTAAAAATTAGAGCTTATTGTCTGTTACCTGTCCCAAATGTCTGTTATATTCAAATATTTGTCTAATTTGCGAATAACAATTGTGTTATCGATAAGTGCCGCGAAATATAAACATAACCAACAGCTAGCCTATCGATAATTTGTGCGTTTTGCAGACACGATACATTTGGCATCCCTAGTTTTTAACCATAAACAAAAACAACACCGAGCGGGTTGGACGCGTTGCGGACGGTTTTTTTTTCTTCTCTCCTTCTATTCGCGTGTTTGTTGTATTTTCAAACAAATGGCCGCCGCCGACTCGTACACTTAGAAAAGGAAAAGAAAAAAACAAAACATAAATATTATTATGTGTGTGTGTGAGTGCGTTAAATATGTTTTTATTGTGCATGTGCAAAAATAAATAAAAAGCGCCAACTGGCAGCATTTAAATAAAAAATAAAAAAAAAATTTTATTTTCTTCAAGAAATAAAAAAAGCCGTTTGCATGTGTGAGTGTGTGTGCCTGTCTATATATGTGCAACTGAGTGTGTGTGTGTGTGTGTTGAAGTAAATTTGTTGTGCGCGTGTATTAGTGCATGTGCACGGAAATAAATTGCCGCAAAAGCTAAATAAAAAGCAAAAATTATAAATAAATAACAAATCTAGTTAAATGCATTAAAAAGGATCTAGATAAATAAACCAGAGCCAAGCAGCTAGCTAGCCAAGCCAGCAGGTATATCGATAATATCAAAAAAAATATCTCACACACACACACACACACAGATAGCGCAAAAACCGACTGCAGTGCGTTGTGCATGTGTATGTGTGAGGGCGACAAATTCGCTGAGAGAGCGTGAGAGAGCAACACAACGAAAAGAAAAGAAGCAACAACAAACTGAAGTTTTTGTGTTTGCAATTCTGCGTTTGTTTTGCTTCTGCTTTTGTGAGGTTCAAATTCCAATTTGAATTTTACATTATTTTGTTTGCAAGTTGCGCATGCGTTCTTTCAACAAGGTAAGCAATATATATATAAAACACAAACAAACACAATTTGTTAAAATTAACTTTACGTGTGTGAGAGAGAGAGAATTCTATGTGCTCGCTCTCTGCATCAATTTAACTGCACAACAAAAACAAGAACTTCAGTTGCTCTGCATGCATGTGCATGTGTGTGTCTGTCTTGTTTGCTGGCCACTTCTTTCTTTCTCTCTTCTGTGGTTCTTTTGGCTTTTCTTTTCTATTTAGCTGCGCTCTGCGTTGTTCTTAACTTTTGTTCTGTGCTGCTTTTTTTGCCACTGTTACGCTTTGTGTTTTGTGCTTTACGCCATTGTCTTCTCATTCGCTTTGGGCAGCCTGCATTTGTGTAATCGTTAAATGCAAACTTTAACAAAAAAAAGCTTTTCTAACCTAAAAAAATATAAAAATTATAATTTTCTTTAAATTTAATTTAAAATTATTTTTACATTTTTTTTTGATTTATTTTTTATTTTATTTTCATCATTTTTTATCGCATTTTTTATCAATTTTTATTTTTTTTCGGTTTTCTTCTTAATTACTTAATTTATCAATTTTGCCGTTTTCTGCTGCTTTTTCTTTGCGTTCAAATTGTTTTCTTGCTCTATTTGTGTTTCAATTTCATTTATGCTTTGGTTCTCTTCGTACACTACACACACACACACACACGCATACATACATGCATACATTTGCTTCTTTGGCTTTTGCTATCTACCGTTATGATTCGATTGCGATTTCGTAATAACTTTGAATTCGCTCGACCGACCGCCAACTCTGATAATATTATTCTCTCGCTCTTGGGTCGCTCTCTCTCTCTTTGAGTGCTTACCTGCTGCTGCATGTATGCATGTGTGTGTGTGTGTCTGCAATGCTGTTGTTGTTGCTATGCGTGGGCTGCACTCTATTTATCTCTCTTCTCTCTTATTTGATGTCTATCGATGGCTATCAGCAATAGTGTGTGTGGAACAGTAGAGTAAATAAAGCAATTGATTTGCAAAATTTGTTCAATTTATGCACGTGACTGACTGCAAAGAATGTTGGAAATTGTTGCAGAAAGAAACAAAAAATTTTAGAAAATTAGAATTATTAACTTCAATTACACAATAATTTATCATATTTTCGAGAATAAACTTTTATTTGTATTCAAATTTTTACGCATTTTCGTTGAATTTGTATTTTTGTAAAAGAATTTTGTTGAAAACTCAATTAATTGAAGTCAACAAATGATATGCATCAATGCCTACACTCTCAATATTTTGATAGACGTTAATGACTTGAATATTCAAAGTACCAGCATACGCTATCTATCTATCTATCTATCTTACAGATACAAAATGCATTCATTTGTTTGAAGTACTCGATTCATTTGCATTCACATTGCAGCAGCAGCACCCACATCATTTCACACATTGTATGCCGCACTCTCTTTACGCTTAACTTCATAAATAATTGTTTTTTTTTTTGGGGTTTTTATCCAGCTGTGCTGCCCATAGTCTTGTCTAAAATTTTATGCTATTTGACTGTTGACAGCCGCCAGAGGGCGACACTTGAACATCCATATGTACATATGTAAGTGTTAAACTCTTCTACAACAATTATATGCGAGTTGGGGGGCTCCCTAAATGTTTTATTTTTAATGTAGTTCTAGAATTAATTAATAAAAATCATTGAAAGCTTGATAAAATGAGACAAAAATAGATTTTTCTGATCAAGAAATCCTCAATTTATGGACACTTCGAAATAAATATTTATTTATTTTCCTTTAAAATTATATAAAACTAGCAAGTTACCCGGAGCTTCGCACCCGAATCAAGTATAGAAAATTGGATAGAATGTATTTAATTGTTTAATGTAATATCAAATTAGAGAAAATAGAGAATTGGCCAACCCGTGATCTATAGACCGTGCCCCGTAGCTCGTACTATCTAACCCGTAACCCGTACTCTGCAACCGGTAGGCCGCACGGGTCGACATATGTACTTCATGGTTTCAACATCATGTTATAGTTTGAATCTTTATAAGGATTACAACTACCTACAATAACCATATAACTATAATTGCCACAATTATTATCATAAGACAAAATTAAAAAAATGCAGCAGAATGCACTCCAGCGTTCACTCACTGACTCGCTCTTGCATATTTGATGATTTTGAGTATGAGGAACTCTTTTATTTCTCAAATAGTGTATACAAACCAAATATGAAAGAAATCGCCTTAGAAATAAGAGAGTTTGGTCCAAGCTATTATCCCCCTTTTGACCTACTTAGAGTTGGAGTTTGGAACTTTCAATATCAAATGTAACTTCTTCAGCGCTCAAGCTCTTACCGTTTAGGCTGTGCGTTGATTGCCAATCAGTCAGTCAGTCAGTCAGTTAGGACAAACGATTTTATATTTATAGATAAATTATTCTTTTTGAATTTAATAAGAATATTTATACTTTTATATATATTTTAAGATACATTTTTTCATTGAACTCTTGCAATGTTTTGTGCTATTTACTTTGTTTTTTTAGGGTTGTAGTTGCAGTTTCATTTCTACAATTGTTCGCTTTTTTACCACAAAAAAAAACAAAAAAAAACCAACAACTTTCAATGGGGCGCCTCGCTTTTGACCCGCTGACCCAGCGCAGACAAGAGATTCGTTTACGTTTAAGGCGATTTCGACTTTTAACGTTTTGCGAAACAACAACAACAACAATTGCAAAAGTACAAAAAACATTGAGTTCCCTTTCCTTGCACTCTCTCTTAAGAGCGCAAGCGCGAGTTGTAGGCGATGCCTAACCAAAGATTAACTAACTAACTAACTAACTAAAAATAAATAAACGCGTCCTAATGCAATTTGCATTTTTGTTATTGTTGTGGCCCATGCAGCCCCTGCAGGTCATGTTTGGACGAAAAGACAAAAAACCAAAAAAATTTAATTGAGGAAATTCATAGTTTTTTCATATTTTTCTTTCGGTTTGACCCTAAAAGTGTGGCCCAGCGAGACACACAGAGAGTGGAAGAGGTTGTCATGTGCGTGGCCAATTTTGAGTACTTGGCCGCTTTTGGATTTAAACCGATAAGCGTGTTAATGGCTCATTAGCGGCCCCGTTCAACAATTCCCGGCCATTAGTATAGTATTTTAAAAGTTTAGAGGGGCCACCATTACGTACAGAAATTGCTTAAAAAATTAACGAGCTTAAGCTCGGCCTCTTTAACTCCAGGCGTGGGAGACACCTGTTTTTGATTATTTTGTTTTGATTTTTAGTTTCTTTTTTGTTTTTGGCCCAATCGAACATCATCCAACAACAACCCAGAAACAACATCAAAGACTCATAATAAACATTAATTGATATTTTTGGTTTGAACTCTTCTTAACGAGTTTTGTTTAATGGAAACAGGAAGTTGCAACTAATGAAAAAATAAAAAGATTTTTGTTGTTGATAGAGATAAAAATCTCTTTTAAAGAGATGATAAAGCGAAAGAATTGAATTGTTTAGCTTTCAATGAACTTAAGAACAATAAATAAATTTAGGTCAGTTAAGTAAAATGATGATGATGTTGATGATGATTGCTTTTAACTCGCTTTTCAATTGTACTAAAACTTTGAGAAAGTTAAAAATTTGTTTATATTTCTTTTATAGATCTGTAAATAATTTATTGTTGAACAAAAAATATCTAATTTACTTTTAGAAAATGTAAGAAAAATTAAAATAATTTCAAAACTGAAATAGTTCAAGCTTAGGGCGCGCCTCTATTAGGTTTCTCCAGCGGTCTGCTTTGCCATGTCCCCACAGCTGATGTTGTGCCGGTTAACTCTTGATGGTTTCATAAGGGTCCTCCTTACCTGCCATTGTCCTATTTGAGTCCGTTTTGATATGCAAATGTTTGTTATCGGTTGTGGAAGGATTGTTGTTGATTGTCAGTTGATGTTTCAGCTGTTTGGGTGATTAGCCCGACGCAGAGATGCCAATTTATCGAGATACTTGGAATTGATTTTATTTCAAGATATTTTCTTTAAGTTTTCTAAATTTTTCATTAAACTACAATTTCATAAAATTTCGTAAGATTTTCTTTTGTTTTTAAAAACGTTTTTTAATCTTTTTGGTTTTCCATTATTCATTCTGTTGTTAACATAACAAAAAAATATGCTTTTTATTAACCAGCTGGAAATTCATTTAATTATTTGATCCGTTTTGTACATAAAATTGCTTGGCTGGTTATCTTAACCAAGCAGAACTTGGCCTAAGAATGTTTCATAATTCCATGAATTCTCTATATACATTAACCGTACAAGTAACAACAATGGTAATAAATTCCGCAACATTTATCTTTAGACGAAATTTCATTTAATTCAAGAATATTCTCTGGAACTCTCTTCATTGTTCTGACTAGAGAATTGTGTAAAATATAAGATTTGTATACAAATGAACATCATTTGTTTAAAGTGTTTCAAAGTTGATGCCTCTTAAATTGTGCCTGCCTTGTTTGGCTTGAGAATTTTGCAATTATATACGAATAGAGAGTATATCGATAAACAAGTTGGCAGCACTGATATCCAACAATATCTTTGGCACTTACAATAGCAATCAAAATAATAACAACAACAACTGCAACAACTATAAACTGTAGTTGTTATTGTTGTTGTTTAGTCCCAAATCTCTGTGTTTTTTTTCTATGTGTGCCAATATAGTTGACCTCCTTTTGATTTGTGGGCTAGAGTAGACCAAAGAGTGAGAGAGGAGAGTGGCAGGGTATACAATTGAAAGGTGTAAAATGAAAAGCGAACCGTTTAGTTGTTGTAGCTGCTGTTACCTTTGATTGTTGCTTTTGTTTATATTGCTTTTGTGTGGCGCAATATTTGACCCAACTTTTTGTTGTTACCTAGTTTTAGTTTTCCTTTGCTTTTCATACATTTTCCATTTAATTTTTATATATTTTTTGATGCGTTTCTGTTGCTTTGGGTTGATTGATGTCTGCGGCGATATCATTACTAACTATTAATAATATAATCGTTAGCTTAAAAAACTTTTACTTTTTATTTATTGAATAATTTTCCTTGAGGGATTTTTGTTGTTTTTTTTTTGTTGTTTTTTATAGCCTCTTGTTGCTCCTTTGGCATTTTGTGTCAAATTAGTTGAACCCTCCTTCGC
>JBANCX010001069.1:0-11111 GCA_037040065.1 Dettopsomyia nigrovittata | reverse complement strand
ATTTATGCGCGTAAAGCTAATCAAGTTAATTTACGCATCGGTCAAATCACATAGCACCCCCCAAATAACAAAAAAAATGAGAGAAAGATTGGACATGCCTCTGATTAGTTAGTTGTCCATAAGACAAAGTCTCGTCCAAGTTTAAAGATGTATCTAATCATGTATCTAATACAAGAACAATTTAGTTGTCCGTCCGGTTTGTCAATTGGGCGCTCAAGACACTTAAACAGGTGAACTTGAAGCTGTCAACTGTTGTCGTCTCTAGTTTATTATATGAAAATGACAAAAAAAAAACTGAATTTTAAGAGTTTTCGACTTGAAAAATACCTTTTGGAAAAAAAAGAAGTATTTTGCGTTACAGAATATTTCTGAAGATGTTTTGTCACTTTAATTAGAGAAAATTTTAAAACGAACCAAAGAATAATAATATTATAATAAAAAAAAAAAATTAAAAAAATGATATTTTTAAAATATTTATAAAAAAAAAATATCTTTTATTTATTTCCTGTTCTTTTCGATTATATTAATCCCTCCACTTGATTACAGGGTATACTCCAAATCAAGTGTCATAATATCATTAATAATAATAATAAAAAAAAAAAAAATAGAGGCGAGCTAGTGCAACCATATAACACAGCTCACACAGCTCGTTGTCTATAGACCGAGTACTATGTTAAAACAAATCTAAATCTAAATCAGCGTGAAAATGCAACTAGTAGAAAAAGAAAAAACAAAATAAATTAAAATATGTATGTATATGTACATACATATGTATGTACATCAATGTAGATATAGGCAGCTATAGTTGTGTTGTGTTGAGCGGGACTTAAAGATGTCTGTTGGTGACCACTGACTGGCTCATTCAGTTACGCTTGATGCGTGCAGCTGTGCGGTTGACTTTCGGTTCGGCTGTCTCTGAACGTCGTGCGTGACTCGTGACTCGTGTTAACACGATCGATTGTCAACATCAATACAAATAACAAGTTTGATTTCAATTTTTTGTTTATTTTGCTTTTTGTTTTGTTTTATTGCAATATGCATGTGGATGAGTTGCGTACGAGCCTACAAAGCTTCGGCTGGCCAGATTATTTGGTCTTTTGCTTAATGTTGGCCATTTGTGCTGTAATTGGCATTTACTTTTGTCTGCAGCTGCGTCATGAGTCCAAACATTTAAAGTCCACAGATGCCGAGGAGGCGGCCAAAAGTGCAGCGTCCTATTTGGTTGGCGGTAGAAAAATGAAAATCTTTCCAATTACCATGTCGCTTATATCCAGGTGAGTAGTAGTTATCATTGAGTCTACCGGAAAACGAAGAGAAATAATATAATTCCAGTTAATTATTATTAACTAGGATTATTTCTTCAAATGCTTTTTTTTTAGAATTTTATTGAAAATTCGTAGATTCGTTTACTCTTCTCTTAAACTTTGATCATTTTCTATATCTAGATTTGATCAATAAGCCTTCTACGTTTATATTAGTTATTCGTAGGTAGTCATCATTATATTATGATATATTTTAAAGATATTCGTAAGTTATTACAATATTTTGATGCCTTTTAAGGAAGTAACTAGTTCAATGGATTCTTTTGTATTATTCATATTTCGTATGAATTTAATTCGTTACTATTATATGTAAAAATTTTCAATTTATTTAAACTACATTACTTAATCATACAAAAGTTGGTTTCCCCTTTTTTTTATATATATGTATATACAGATATACGTATTATTAGTATTAACTGCAGCTACTTGAATCAAACTATTATTATTATAGTACTTACTAAGTAAGTAACAAGCACCATTCGGTGCCTTGAACCATAATTTTACAATAGTAGTAGTAGAATAGTAGAATCTGGATCGGTGAGATGACAGATGAGAGATGACTTGCTCCACTTACAGCTAGTTACAGCTGGTCATCAGCTATATATTTGATTATTTTTAGTTTGCCGGCTGTGTGCTCGGTCTTATCGAGGAACCAAATCAAATTGTTTCATAATTTCCAAGTGGTTGAGGAGAGTGTGTAAAAAAAATTTTGTAACCCGCATCTGGGGAACAGAAAATAAAGACGAAAGTGTGAATGATGATGATGATAATTGAAGTGCATAAAATGCGCTTTGATCTTTGAGGCGAGACTTGGACCTGGAGAGCAGGCGTTAAGGTCAAGCCACAAGGGTTAATATATAGAAAACTTTAACTCTTTTTTACCATCTCTCTCTCTCTCTCTCTACGTTCATTTAGCTTTATCTCCGGCATTACATTGCTGGGCACACCAACTGAAGTCTATCTATATGGTGTTCAATATCTGTATATTATGGGATCCCTTATAATGATGGGACTATGCATGTACTATATCTTTTTACCAGTATTCCATGACCTAAATTTGATATCCACATATAAAGTATGTATTTAGTATAATTGATATTGCAATGGAAATTGAATAAAAAATTAAATTTTTGTATTTTTATTTAGTATCTGGAACAGCGTTATAACCGGAGTTTACGTCTTTTTGGATCAGTTATGTTTATAATGGCTTCGGTAAGTTGAGTTCTATTGAGAATAAATTCTATTAAATCTAGAATATTTAAATAAGAAACAAGTAGAAAGCTAGGGAGATCTCTTAGCGAAAGAAGGTACTAGAAGAAATGCGATAGAGGAACAGGTTCAGATATCACTCGGTTGTCTATATGGAGAGTAGAGCAGTAGCGGATGCAGACTTAAGATTGAAGTGCACGACAAACTGCAAGACGTCGAAAACAATGTACACTATCCGCAATAGAAAACTGTCCAAATTCCTGATACAACTTCAAAGATAAGAGCCTATTAATGGGACACTGCTTATCAGCGTCTCTCGTCTCTTACCAGGAGGATGGCTGCAGAACTTGCGTAGAACAAGGAGTCGAAAAAACGCTTGTGCACTTTCTAAGCCAATGCCGAGCACTTTAACCTCTGGGATCTGAGCAAATCCTAACTTCCCTCCATTGTCGTTGTGTGACTGCCAACCAAACCTAACCTAATAATAAGGAATTGCAAGCCTGGAATTGTTAATATCGAGAAATTAGAATAAAACATAAAAAAGTAAATTCTATATAAAGGAAAAGTAAATAATTGTGAAACAATATAGAGAAAATGAAAGAGATTCTCTAAAAGATTCTTCTTTATATGTAGGAAAATAAATTTTCTTGATTCTTTAAACTAATTTGATATGTTTTTCCTTTCGCAGTTGCTTTGGTTACCAATTGTGATCTATGTGCCGGCAATAGCATTCAATCAGGCCACAGGTATCAATATACATATTGTGACACCCTGTGTCTGTGTTGTGTGCATCTTTTATACATGCATCGGTGGCTTGAAGGCTGTTGTGTGGACCGATGTCATCCAGACATTGATTATGTTTGGAGCCATGGCACTGGTGCTGATCAAGGGTACCCTGGACATTGGTGGACCAAGTGTTGTCTGGCAGCGTGCTCAACAGACGACACGCATTGAGCCGCCAAATTTTAATTTTGATCTCAGCGAACGTTATACTTTCTATTCCTTAGTGCTGGGCGGTGTAGCCCACTGGCTCAAGTCGAATGCCATTAGCCAGAATATGATACAAAGATATTTGTCGTTGCCAACTCTGAGAGATGCTAGAATTGCCATTTGGACATTTATTATCGGAGTGTTGACCTTCCTGGTCATTTGTGGATATACGGGTTTGCTGATCTATGCCACCTATGCGGATTGTGATCCGCTCGAAACGAAGCTAGCTCAACGAAATGATCAATTGCTGCCGCTGCTGGTGATGGAGACACTTGGTGGCTATCCGGGTTTGCCGGGTGTCTTTGTGGCTGGCGTTTTTAGTGCCGCTCTCTCATCACTGTCGACTGGCCTCAATTCTTTGTCTGCCGTCGTGCTCGAGGATTTTGTAAAGACCTTTCGACGTCAACCACTCAGCGAGGCACAGACAGCGTTCGTCATGAGAAGCGTCGTGGTGCTCTTTGGCATTATTTTTGTAGCTTTGGTATTTGTAGTCGAGAAATTGGGTGCTGTGCTTCAGCTGACCATTACACTAACCTCAGTGGCCAATGGACCGCTGCTCGGCATTTTCACTGCCGGTGTTATGCTGCCCTGGGTCAACTCAAAGGGTGCATTGCTCGGTGGCCTTAGTTCATTGCTGGTTATGGCCTGGATGTGTATAAGTGCACAACGAGATTTGGTTACTGGCGACTTGGTCTATCAACGCAAACCATATTCCACGCTCGGCTGCAATTACACGTTTGCTGGTGAGCCTGGTGCGTTCAGCAGTCTGTCGCTAGATGGTGCCATCAGGTAGGTCACATTACTCAATAAAGTTTTTTTTGATTAACTTTAATGGGAGCTTTGTTCGTTGTAGCCCGGTAGCCGCAGCTCCATTTCAATTGCATCGCATCTCTTATCTATACTTTACACTCTTTGGAGCAATGCTCACAATTGTGATAGCTCTGGTGACCAGCTTGTTGTTGCGTGAAACTGATCTGGATGCGTTAGATACACGCCTATTGACGCCCTTTGTGCGTCGCTGGCTAGAACGACGCCGCAGCAGAAGCAGCAAGCTGCCAACGGGGAAACAGCTTGAGAAGCTCCAGTCAATGCAGGAGTCAACAACGTGAAGCCAACGAATGAGTGAATGAATGAATGGGTTACCAACAAGTTCCTTTTTTTTTGTATTTTTTTTTTGGTCTGTAGCTTAGCAAATACTCGTACTATATTATAATATATTATAATACTATATAAATACATATGTTTAAAAAATAAATAAATAAACAATTCGTAATTATTTCGAGTTCAAAGCATTTATTATTATTATTTGTATAATTAGAAAAATGCCAGCAGTGTCTGGAAAATGGAAAACTACCAAAAAAAGAAGCTGTTCCTTTGCCAAATCAAAGTAAACTATTAACAACAAAAAAACCTTCAAATGGGTTCAGTTTAGGATTTCTTTCTTTTTTAGTTTATTTTTTTTTTGGTGGTTTGAGTTGGGAGTTTTCAAAAAAAAATAAAAAGGGTTTACTTTTGCTGTTAATTGAATATTTAGTGCTTTTCATGTATCCGTATGTGTGTGTGTGTGGTTAGTCTAACTAACCAACTACTTACATAGGTAGGAAAGCAGCCCTGAAGCTGATTTTCGTCCCATTCTTGAATCGTCTCTGTTTATTTGTATGTTTAGGTCGGTTTTATGCAGCAAATTGAATTGTTAATGAGCTGAGAAACGTTTTGCAAAAAATTTGTTATTCAACATTAGCCAACAACCAACAATAGTAGACATATATTAGATACCTTTGCAAATATTATTATTATATTAAAGATTCTTTTTTCCTGATATTAATGCGCATTAAAAAGTGGTTCGGAAAACGAGTGAAAGCCAGAAAAAATTTGTTTTTGATGATATTCTTCAAAAGTTGAGTAATTAATTAATTGAGTACCTGAAGCAAATTTCTTTTTTTTTTTTTTGGTATTACCGGACTCTTTTCTCATTCTACAGACAGAATAGAATTCTGTATAGAATTTCCATAGCTAGTTGGCGCTTTCTCTCTCTTAATTAGCCGCTGTAAAAATAAAGCTTTTATACAACAAAAGCCAGCGACAAAATGTCATCAGAATGCATACTGACAACGGTACATACTCGTACACATACACATACATATGTTATAGACAAGAGGGGTGGTATTTTTTGTACATGGGTAACAGGTACTGGCCTGCGGCCAGGTACTGTAACCCAGGTGCAAATCTCAAAAACAGACAGCTACACATGTGCGCCATCTAGTGGCGCATTCAAAAACTACTCGTACTCATATGCATGGCCAACTACACTGACAGCAGCAGTAGCAGCGACAGCGACAGCGACAGTTGTCATATGGGTGGATTGTTTTTCCCTTTTTGTTCTCTTTATTCTATCTCTGTTTTGGCTTTTTTGTTGTTTTTGTTTGGCTAAAACGGAAACGGAAGCTGCACCGTTAACGTGCATGCCACCACCAATAACAACAAACAAACGCTACAACAACAGCTGGTCAGTTAAATTGTTTATGTTGCTGTTGGCTTTTGTATGTCGGCATATAATTTGTTTAAATACTCTCTATTTACAAGCATTTTAGCTGCATTTGTTTATTAACCTATGATTTATATTTATAATTTTTACTCGTTACTTTGATCGTCGCTTCATAAATAGATTGTTTCTTTCCGTTTATATATATGTTTTAAGCGAAGGAACCATCTATTCATGAAGCGACGATCATTATTCTTTACTTTGCAGCCTGTTATCGTAGACTCGTTACTATTTATTCGTTGCTTTTCAAGCTTCCGTATAAAATATGTATTGCCAATCGAGACTTATAGTTCATTGCGAGCTGCTGCTCGTTACTTTTTACTATGAACTTTAATCGAAATGCTTTAGTTGTACTTTAATCGTTAGTGTTTGCCCGTCTATTTTGTACAAATCATTTTTTTAATTTTACTTCATAGTCAACATTGAAATTTTACTCGCTGTTTCACACTCGTCAGTATCATCTTGAGAAGCAGATAACTTTACCAAAAAAATGTTTTTAACTTATTCCTTCCAACATTAGCGATTATAAGCTCTCGTTGCACTTCATTCGTTACTTCTACTATAGGAAATTTTCACGAAATATTTTTTATTAATTTTATAATTGACGCACTCTTTGTAGTTATCTATGCTACAGTTCTAGGTTACTCGTTGCTTATAATTTTTAATTATTATTTTTGTACATTTGTAAGAAAAACTCAATTCCGCACGCTCTCGTTACTTACCTAACTCGTTACAAGCCTTACCTAACTCATTACTTATCTTACTCATTACATGCATCACGCGTTACTAACCTAACAAGTCACTTATCTTACTCGTTACTTACCCAACTCGTTACCTAAAACACACTTGTTATATTGCAATTGATGATCAAATATGTTCTCGTTGTTATTTACTCGTTTCTAGGATATTGGTCAGCTTTCTGGCAACTCTTTTATGCTGAAGCATCGGAGAAACAACAATAAAAACTATCAACATCTTCAAACAAAAAAGTTTCCCATTGAAATGCAGTTGTCGACTGGCTTGGCTGGTTGTGGGCCCTGCCGGCTATAAATGCCAGTGACAATTTGCAGCGGGTCTTGAACTATACCGGCCTCAAATGCTGATCCTAACCCAAACTAGCCCAAACCAAAATAAACTGTTAACTTGCTGAGTTGGCGGCGCGGCATACAAAAGTCATTTTTGATTGTTTTCATGAAAATGAACATAGAAAAATTATAATTAAAATTCATATGGAAATTGTCGAAAAAAGCGGAGCAGCGCAGAGCCAGAGAATGTCCGAACAATGGAACGTTCTTGTTGTTGATGTTATTGCAGGCCAAAAAAGAGATTTCATCTGAAAAAGCTAAAGACCAAAGAAATGCAACTGGGGGCAATGGAAATGTTTTATTTTTTTTTTTTTTGGTTTTTTTTGTCGGATTGGGAGCTAGGCAGGTAGTAAAGGGAACAAGTCGGTTGAGCTGCGGGCGTATTGTTTGTAGAGAACATATGTAAAACTTACACATATATACACAGATGAAATGCCAACAATGTCAGGTTCTAACAGAATTAGAAGAACAGCTCTACAGCTTCATACTATGTACCTGAACCTTACAGCTCGCGCGTCCTTTGGCCATACAGCATAATGGGTAAAACGCATGCCGACTGCTCATTTTCTTGTTGTCGTTTCATTTTTGGCACTTTTCCTACACTTTTATGCGATAAAATATTTAATTATATTTGGCAAGGCTTGTTTGTGCATTGTGCGGTTCGCCTTTGCCTTTGGCTTTTGCCATTACCCAATTTGCAGCGTTCCTCAAGAACAACAACAGTTTGAGGCAGAAGCGCTCAAGAGCATTGAAAGCAATGCTGACAGCAGCACGATGCTTTGGCAGCCGATTGCATTTTTATTGACAGCCTGAGAGTATGCTGTGGTTGTTTCTTTTGCTTTCTTTTGTAGAATATTAATTAAAATTGAATAGATTTTTAGTACAATATAATGCAAGTTTTTTTTAAATATTTTTTATTGGTATCAGAAAAGAAAATTATTTGAATTAAATTTGTTAAAATTTTATTAAAAATTTTTAATATTCATAGGACATTCGTATAAAACTTGAAACGAACGCCTGAAAGTATGCTGCATTTTATAGAAATCGAACAAAACGAATTTCTTAAGAAATTCACATTATCCAGGTGGAAATGGACCAGGTGGAAAAGGTGTTGTTGTAGTTGTTGTTGTTGTCGCTGGAGCAGGTTGTCTAATGACTGTTACACGTATACAACCCGCATGATCCACATGCTCTCCAACTGGAGCGGTTCGGCTAAAATGCAATCCGCTCAACAATAAAAGACTGCAGAACAGCAGTCCATAGAAGTTCTTCAAAGAATGCATTTCAACGTAAATACCGAGCAAAAAAAAATTTAAATTTAAACCACTGTCGGCTTGTTAGCCAACTGTTTGCAACCAACTGTGGCCGATTGCAGCAACTGTTGACTGATTTATAGCATTTGTCGTCTTCAATTGGTTTATAATTATAGCATTTTGTTGATGCATCAAATGTATGATGTATTCTATTCTATTTTGTATGATCTTATCGATTAGATATAAAAGAGAATATAATGGAATAGCATATGTATTCGTATATTGTATTTAAATATGATTTTAATAGTATTTCATTGTTCTTCACGGGTATTTTGTTGTGTTCTCTAAATGGTTTTTGTGCACGCATTCCCCGTGATTTCTGAACTCACTCAATTCACTCGATTTTCAAATGTAAAATACCGAAATTAGATCTAGTATTTATTAGTCATAGAAAAAAATATTGATATATTCTATAAGCCGGAATAGCGTCAGAGCTTCCTAAAGTGGCTGAAAAATATTTATTTAATTATTTAAATAAATAGATATTTAAAAATTCCATAAAACTTTAACGAATATTATCATATTTGTTTTAAAATTTAAATCAAACTTTTTAAATAGAGCATTTACAATTCGGTTTTTAATAATAAAAATTATAATTCCATTTATAAAAAGTGTTGAAACTATTTGTAGATTATTAGATCAAAGTATTCATTATTAATTGCCTTTGAAACATACGACAATTAAAAGATTTATTTACCTACATATGTATATACTCGTAGTACATATGTACATACAATGTATTATGATGTCATGCGGGGAAAAAACTCTCAACAACCTTCAAATTCAATGTTAATATTATCACCATTGTTATTATAGATTATTACTAATTTTAATTAAAACATATAATTTTACTTGTTTAGATATATTTTATTTTATTAAAAATATATATATTTTTTGTATAGATAAATTATAGTATAAAAATAATAATAAAGTAAGAAGATTGCCAGGTTTTTAACATTTAAAAGTTAAACCTTATTTTAATTTTATGATTTAAGTTGGATTGCAAAGATTTTTTCAATATTTTTAATATAATTTATTAAAATTGGTTTCAATTGTATTTTATACATATTTCATTTTATTCCAATTTTTATCGATTATATTCATTTTCTATAAAATCCAGTTTATTTTATTTTGATATATTTCTTTTATTTGTATTTTATTATTTTATTTTTCTATTCAGTTTATTCGATTTGAAGAGTTTTTTTTATGATTTTTTAATTCTATTTCACTTTTAATATATAATACGAGTATATATAATATTTTTTTGGTATTCTAGTTAATATTCTCACGAATTCTTATTTAATTAATTAATATTTGTCTATTCTTTTCTGAAGCCTTGTCCCATTCTATAAAATGTGTTTTTATTAAAATTTCGGAAAATAGCTTTTTAACTAAATTCTCTTTATTATGGATTTCTAAATTCTATTTCAATATATTTTCTTTACAGTGCTGTAAAAGAATTGAAGTGTCAGGAGTACCATAGACGTTCACATGTTTATCGGATCGGATCGAGTTAATATAACTTTTATTTGTTAGCCAGTAGATGCAGCTGTGGTGGATGCTTGTGGTGGCGGTGGTGGTGGTGGTCCTCCACCACGTGGTGGCTGTCCCTGTGGATGTCCTCCAGCTGTACGCTCATGTAGACCAACCATGGTTACATTATGATTTCCTGCTAGAACAGCAGCCTCAGTACCAAAATTCTGGTGCTGGAGGAAAAAGAGGAAATTATCGAAATATTTTTTTCAATTTTATTATAGATTTTCAACTTACCAGCAACATGGCCAGAGTTAGGGTTAGGGTCAGGGCTAACAACAGATTTAGACGCATTTTGTAGCAATTGTTATTTGCAATTGTATCATTCAATGCCGAGGTTGTCCCTATTTATATAGCTCCCGTGTGCAACTAGTGCAAATCAGCTCTAATTGCATTTCAAGTGCAATTATTGTGTCCACAACAATAATAAATAATAATTTTTCAGTTATAACTTTATTTACACTAAAATAATTATCTTGTGCACTGAAGCTGATATCATTTAGTGCATTGTACACTATTAATTTGGATGATAAAAAGCAAAAATTGGTTCAGAGTGTGCTCAATGAGAGATTATAGTAAGTAGCATTATACATATAGTATAGAGTGATGTGTGAAAATATTTCATATTTTTGCTAAAAATAATAGTTAAACTTTGAAAAAAGTAATAAAAACTATAGAAAACAAGTAAGGAAGCTCTTGTAGAGTGTGCTCGACTACGAGTTACCCCGATTCAAGTGCACTGTTGCAAGCGATGTCGACGCCGGTTTGCAACGACCAATGACAAATTTGATTGCTCTATAAAACTTGCAATTTCAACCGATCGTTAAATACTTAGTATTGTAGATAGATATTATGATAAGAATTATCGATAGTGAACATCATGGTCACAGGTGAAAAATTGCACCTGTTATTCGAGGTTTTTGATTTTTGGCGTTGTGGGCGTGGTACCCAAAATTTGTTGATACAAATCCGTTAGTCATATCTTAAGCACTATACATTTTGAGTTTCAAGATAATTGGTGGAAAATTGCACATGTAAACCGTTTTTATACCCCGATTCATTGAAAATGAAAAGGGGTATAATAGTTTTGTGAAGATGTATGTAACAGGCATAAGGA
>JBANCX010001058.1:0-11207 GCA_037040065.1 Dettopsomyia nigrovittata | reverse complement strand
TTTTTTTTAATTATAACAATAATATTTAATATAAATAAAACAAATATATTTTAATGTTAAACAGTTCTTAATTAAATTTTTAGTCCTTTTTTCATTTAAAATTGTTAATTTTCACAATATTCACTAATTATATAATTAATTATTATTTATTTTCTAATCAGTTTATGAAATATAATAAATACAGGATATTTAGAGTGCGATCAGTGTCTGCAATTAACATATTTTTTATGAGTTTTTTGTTACTTTTTGTTTGCTGGAAAATTTGGGTTTTTCTTGCTGCTGCCAAAATCAAATGCAATTAATTAATGAGAACACTAAAAGCCACAAGCGTGTTATTGTTAAAGTTTTACTCAAATAGTAGTAGAAGGAAACAATAGAAATAGACGAAGAAGAAATAGGATAACTAAGAGAATTGACAACAACAAAGCAGCTAAAGTGCTAAACAAATGTGTGAATAAGCAGCGAGATGAGCTCAAAAAGTGTTGCCAACTTAATGTTTGAGTGCGAATTTGTGGTTGCAAAAGTAATCAAAAAAAAACAAAAATTTTACTTTTTTATATTAAATTTAAAGTAAATACTTAATAGACAAAGTGTCTTTCTATATATGTATGTATGAAAACATTAAATGAATATAATTTAATCGTACATAAATACATACATACATATATATATATATATTTAATGCAATATATATAAATAATGATTTCCGTTTCCTGTTCATAAAAGTGTCCAAAAAGAAAGCTCGCGGCATAAGCATAAAACCGCACAAGAGCACAGGCAACTGACTAATAAATAAATAAATATACATACATACATATGTACATATGGTATGTACATATGTATGTATTTATGTATTCATCAGCTACTAAACACTGAATACTGAACACTCATTGCTCTCCCCACTCTCGCACACACACTCTCTCTCTCTCTCTCGAAAAGAACCCAAAAGTAAGACGCCTCATTTTTGCTTACTAAGCTGTCGTTACACAATTTCCCTTCACACACACACACACACACATACGCTCGCTCTTCCTTTCTGCACTCTCACTCACTCACTCTCTCTCTCTCTTCAGTCTTGTGTCATTGTGTTCGCTCACACGCCAACAAAGTTTTCTACGCTAATGTATTCAGAAGGTATCGCCAAGCAGCAAGCAGCACTGATACAACGTAAGATACAAATACTTTAGCTACTTACTTGCTTTTGCTTGCCTGTTGCTTTTTTTTACATTGCCATTTGGCTGTTAGCAAGTTGGCCAAAATACAAAAAATCACAGTTTATCAAGCGTTGCCACCCACACATAATTTGCTTCACTTTTTTGATTATTTCGAGATGTGAATGACCCTCTTAAGTCGTCGCTCATCGCTGTATTATGATTATTCAGTTTTGTGGTTAAATATTTGTACAAAGATTTTCGAATAATAATATTTGCAAAACCACAATGATTACAAACGCAGAGTTTTAAAATAATAGAAAATTACACACACACACACACACACTTTCATTCATACAGTGTGTAATCAGAAACTTGGGGCAATTGTCCAAGTGTTGCCACACGGGTTCACTGATCTATTTAAATACGACTCTCCAATTGTCTCTGTGTAATCAACAGAATTTCATTTAAAAGATTTCATATTTCAGCGCTTTCATTCGAAATCTGAGAAGTTTATTTTTATTTTTATATATTTTTTTAATATGATATTGCCGGTAAACAAATATTTTTCTAGATCAAACGAAGCAAATAAAGTAAAAACCTCAAAAAAGCTCTTTTCTTTTGTATTACTAGAAAATTAAATAATTGTTAGAACTTCATCTGGCAACCATTCTATTACCCATCTGGTAACGCCAGCAGACAAAACGATCTGTCAGTGTTGAGAGGTACTTCAAGAAGAAGCGGAAGCTCGCACACAACATTGGAAGTGATCCTGTTTTATCACAATAATGTTGAACACAATTTTGATCTGGCAATGCTTGCACTGAGAGAGCAATGTTAAGCTTTCAATGTATGTGTGTGTGCTCGGCTTCTCTGAAACGCACCAAATACGCAATTATGTAAAGACAATGAAGTCAGTCGCAAATAAATACTCAATCAGTTCACATGTACGAAACGTCGTCTTTTTTTTAATTTAAAACCACAAACTGCATAACGATGGAAGTTATCTAGCGATCATCCTCCTCCAACAAATAATAGTATAATATAAAATCATTCCGAAATACTTAAAAACAATCTAATAAATTTTAAAATATTTGTTCTATGAAAATAAAAATGAAAGTTTTGTCTAAAATTAATTAATTTTATTTGTTAAAAAAATGATTTCATTTTTTTCACTTATAGACAAGTTATGAAAGCTAAAAAATCCTTTCAATATTTCAAACTTTAAAATTTTTTCTTAGAACTTCAAAATCAAATTAATCATGAACAACAAAAGAATTGTTTTTAAAGTAAAGCCAAAAAACAAAAACTTTATTTTTGCTCGTCACTTTGTATAGGTAATAAATATAATGAAAAAATGAGCCGATTCATCAGTAACTGACACTTGACTTATCTCCGTGTCTCAAAGAGTAGAGCAAAAAACAAAAAAAAAGTATTGAAAACGGAAGTTTTCAGGAAAAGTGTTAATTTGTTAGTAATAAATATATTTTTTGGTGTGATAGGAAATTTCCTACTTCCATTCCTTGGGTAATATCAATAAAAACGCATCAGTCACCACCCAAGTCAGCAGTCAGCAGTCACCAGTCACCTGTCACAGTCACTCTTATTGCAATAATTATGGACTTTTAACTCTCTGCCGATGCTTCCATTATTAAACAAAATTTCCTATCTCTGCACCTTTCTTCTGTTTGCTGTTTTTCACACACACACACACACAGGCACATACAGACGCAGACACCTAAAGACTAAATAAATAAATGAACGTGACTGGAAATTATAAAATTAACACGCATTATATATATATACTATACATGTATATATAAATATTTATACATATATACATATTTTTAAATGTTTACTTGGGTTCTCTGAGTTTTTGTTATAAATTGTTCGAGCGAGATTTGAGCATTTTCGCATTTATAACAATTCAAGTCTCTCCAAAAATACCAAAAGAAAAAAAATTCTATGGAGAATAATGATGAAAAACAAGTAAGGAAGCTCTAGTCGAGTGTGTGCTCGACTACGAGATACCCCGATCCAGTGCGGTGTTTTATCTGCTGCTTGCCACAATAATAAACATGTTTGCTTTTTAAAACCTGCAATTTTGATCCAATAGAGATATAATTGATTCAGTAGATCACTATTACGATTGAGAAACATCTATGCTGAGTCTTGAGATAACAGGTGTTATTCGAAGGTTCTTGGTTTTGGGCGTTGTGCGCGTGGTACACAAAGATCGATTAGTCATACGCTCAATAGTATATGAAGGGAGTTTCAAGACTACAGATGAAATATTACACCTGTAAATCGTTGTTTTTCGATTTGGGGGGTGGTTGGGGAAATCCAAAATCATACATACAGACAGACAGACGGACAGTGCTATATCGACTCGGCTGTTGTTGTTACACAATATCAGTTGTCACAAAACAGAAAGAAAAAAAAATTCCATAAAATTGTGAAGCATCACATTTAACATAAACTACTTGTTTATGCATAAATAAAAAAATATTATTAAAAAATGATTATTATTGGTATTACTCGTATATCTAGAAACGAAATATCTTTGAACTAAACTAAACGAACTTTGTTTAAAGGCAACACACACACATACATACAACACACCTCGACTACGAGTTACCCGGATCCAAGCTCTAAACTAAACTTGGTCTACCTACCTAACAGTGTGATCTACTAGTCAATCGATTAAAATATAATATCTGTAAGATTGTGTGGATTGTATCTCAATTTGGCTTTGAAACAAATGACAGCTATTTGATGTACTAGACGCGATATTCCCAATTTAAATAATAAACTTGATGATACGAGATTTAGTTTGGTTCTCTAGTTCACTAGTTCTAAGATCGATGCGTTTTTATAGACGAAAATGTCTTAAATGACTCGACTTTTGATGCTCACCTAGAATATATATGTATATGTTGCAGTTTCATTTAACAGAATATGTTAACTAGATCAATAAGAGAATATGTTAACGATCTGTTAGACATAAAGAGAGCTAGAGCATTCCGTGAGTGAAACTCAAATGACAAAGGCGCTAAGTAAGGATGATGCAATAGTTAAGCAGGATTGCGATTGAGAAGAACAGGAGTTGCAAGTTGAGGGCTGGCCAGTCAGTCGAGCGACTTACTACTAGTGCCACAATAACAGAAGCAATCATGGAAAGAAATGATGAACTATCCTTGACTCCACCACTACTCATTCCGATATATACTTTATGGGATCGTAAATGCGTTCTTCCGCCAGTTACAAACAATCGCACAAAACTATTATACCCTTCATCTCCCAATGAGGTGTTCTCTGCAGGAAAGTACTCGATTCATAGATACTCTGTATTGAGATGATGAGCATATGTATATAGATAATTTAGATTATAAAACATTTAAGGCTAATTTTTTCAAGTATTCTATTTTAATTGACCTTTCAATGTGTCATTGATAGTGCTAGCGATAAATAATCTATTTTTTTATTATTTATTTGTATTAGCTACAGGGTATGCATATGAATGAAATATAATATATAATATATATAATAGAGTTAAAAATAGATATTAGATATTAGATATATAGATAGATATGAACATATATCTAAAACAACATCAGACAAGATCGTGTAACGACTTTATAAAATCGTTTTTCATTTACCTTCATAAGTCGTGAGTAACAAGTTTAGTCTTGTTTTTTAGCTGGGCATAGTAGACGAAGCAAAACTTAGAGATCGATTACCAGCTAAATATCGATAAATTAATGGCTGAAAGATAGTTAGTGAAAGAAATTGAAGAACAATTAAAAAATTTAATTTAATTATAATATTTTTATTTGAGTTTTCACTTTAATCTGCGACAACCGATAACTTCTCTCATCTCTCTATATATCGTTAATTCAAATTCGATTTTTAAATTTATTTTTCTTATATAAGATAATAATAATAATAATAAATTCAAAACATTTATTCACATCAAAGGAAAGAGCATTAAAAATTTGTCATTTGACTGAAAGTAAAGCTCTCCTCTCCTCATACTAGTACTGGCTTGCAATAGAAACGAATAGATTTCTCTCTCTCTCTCTCTCTGTCTAGAATGCGATTAGTACGAGAACAAATTGATGTTTTTTGTTTAGTATTTTTTATTTAGTATTTTTGTTGTTGTTGTTGTATTTTTATAGTAGTATGTCAGTCAGTGATTAATTGATTGGTTCGCTATTTGATGCGATATTGCGTGGGCAATACAATATGTGGGGTGTGTTCAGGGACAGGGACAGGGACAGCGACAGGGACAGAGACATACTAGACATAGACAGGGTATGCCAGTGTTGACCATCAAATCACATTAAACAGCTGCAGGAGCATTCACCGTAACTAATTGCATTTGGCAACGCATTTTTCAAATCGCTTTGCCAAAAAACAGGAAAAACACGAAAAACAAAAAAAAACTTCAATTGCATTGGCAATTTTTCGAAAATTTTGATTGGATTTTTGTTCAAAATCTATATATATATATATATACACGAGTACAGCTCACGTATAGCTAGATAGATAGATAAATAGATAAATAGTTAGATAGTTAGATAGTTTGTAATTTTTTTTTGATTTGGCAATGCTGCAGCCGAACAAAGCAAATAATTTTATATAGAGAAGGGTCTAAACAGATAAATAAATAAATATTTAATTTATTTAAATTATTGTTTAACTGAGAAAATTGTATTTTTCAGATGCTTCGTCATTGTGATGTTGCAACAATTGCAAACTAAAGTGTTTATTATTATATTTATATAAGATATTCTTAAATGATTCCATAAATAATAAAACAATCATTAGAAAATAATAATTTTTTTCATTTTAACATTTTATTTTATTTATTTTATATTAATTTAGTTTAATTCTTGTTCACAGTGAACTGAACTCAGACAGCATTGCCAGCTAGAAATGCATTTAGTTTATCGAATAATATCGATAGTTATTCAAATATATCGATATATTCAACTAAAGTATTTCTGAGCAATTAACAAATCCATTTTATAACAATTAAATATTATTAAATTATTAAACATTTCTTTTAAATAATCTTATTTTTATTTTATTAATGCAAATTATGTTGTATCCATGTATTCCATACATTGTCTATATGTAGATTGATCAAATCAACTGGAACTACATTTAAGTAACTTAAATCTAACTTGTTGAACACAATACATTTAGTTTTTTGATCTGGCAATGCTTGCACTGAGAGAGCAATGTTATACTTTCAATGTATGTGTGAGTGTTTGGCTTCTCTCAAACGCACCAAATACGCAATTATGTAAAGACAATGAAGTCAGTCGCAAATGAATACTCAATCAGTTCACATGTACGAAACGTCGTCTTTTTAATTGGAAGTGGAAGTTATCTAGCGATCATCCTCCTTCAATACTACTTTTATTTCAAATTTCTTTTATAATAAAAAGTGTTTTATATAAATTTTAATTGTTTATTTGTACTAATCAATACATTTAAATTTTAAATTGAAATAATAATTATTTTTTGAGTTATTTATAATGACTTAATCAGTTGCTTTCAAATAAAGTTATTTTATTATGCTATGCAAGTCTAAAGTCAATTTTAAGTGTAATTTAAAAAACAAAAATAAAAAAAAATAGTTTAATTGTCTAATTGATTAAATTGTTGTTTATTTTTTGTTTATTTTTTCAATTTTTTTTGGGTGTGCTTTGCTGTTGGTTCCACTTGATAGCAGATTTACAGATTTTCTCCACATTTCTATCTTTCTTTTGGCTTTAATTCCTTAAGGGTGTGTCAGTTGCTGTCGCACCTCAAAAAGGCATCAGCAGCAGCAGCAGCTACAACAATGACAGGCAGCAAACACTTCATTTAAGCTGCTGTCAGTCCATCAGTCCATCATTTCATCATTTTGCCTTTTGCTTGACTTTCACTTTGATGCGTTTTTCCTCAGTGCGCTCACTAATTTTCCGGATGCAGCTCGTTCTGTATTTTCTATGTTTCTCTCTCTATTTCTCTGTTTTATTTTATATATATATATATTTTTTTCTCTAAAGTTAGTTCAGGCCCGCATCATTGGTAACTTCCTTGTTACAACGACGAAGATCGAGTCGAGTTTTGTTGTTTGTTGCGCTCTTCTTGCTCTCTTCTTGCTACTCTCGATATGCGATACTCTAACTTTTATAGCATGTAGCCTTAAATGATGACAATGACCTTTGTCTACTAGTTGTAGTAGTTACTACTGTACCTGATACGCATCTTCAGTTTTGTTCATAAAATATTTTCTATTTCCATTTGAAAAGCCATTTTCTCATTTGTTATACCCTGTACAACATTTGAAATTGTTGTATCGTATCGGATACAATAAAATAATGAATGATGATGAAATTTGCCCAAAAAGTTTTCATTTTTTATATGTATTTTACAATCTGAACAACTTTATTATATGGTTTATATCGTAATAATTGTTTAAAAATTCAGTTTTTTGTATGGAAAACATTTTTGTTTTCCAAAATATTTGAACCAAAATCCAGAGATTTCATTTTAAACAAGATTTTAAGTAATTTGGAGATATTTTTCTAAAAGTTTGGGCAATTTAAGCAGCTTCCTTTGAAATTATTTAAAAAAAAAATTGCTTTTTTAAGAAAAAGTTTTTTTTTTGTTTCCCTAAATTTTCTGAATCATACTCAACGAAATCTCGATCAATTGTAATACAGAAAAAAGTGTTTTCTTCTATGTATAAATACAGGGTATCATCATTAAACTTGTCTAAATGATTCTTGATTGTCTTATTTGTTTTTTTCATTCATAAATCTCTCGTCCATCCGTTTTGCTCTATTCCAACTTTTTCAAATAAGATGTCGAAGAGTGCAGAGAGAGAGAGAAACTTAAACAAACAAAGAAAATAACAATCATTAAATGGCATTTAAACTATTATTATTATTACTATTATTATTATTATTCCCATTATTATCATTATTATTGGCATTTGGTTTTTTGCGTTTTACTTTTTCTTTCTTTCTTTCTTTCTTTCCAACTATATTTTACTTCCATCTCTTGTTGTTCACCAGTGATTTGATTGTGATTAATGGTCTGACCCACTGCCTCCGGTCCCAAGTGACATCTCCTCATCCACCAACAACCTTCCCATATATTTCTTTCTTTATGCTTTACCATTTGAATCTATTATTTTCGATTTCCTGCAGTTTACTTTACATAGTATATATGTATGTATATGTATATGTATGTCCAATGCTTTTTCCTTTACTTCTATGCATTCCCTTGGCTGGCTTTTAATTTATAGCTCAACGTCACATATCACATGACATATGCCATATACTACAAAGAGTATATATTCTATATATGTATATATACGACAAACTAGAGTGGACGCCATTTGAGTTATCAGTTATCCGTGTGAAAAACGTAGCCAAACGAGGCGCTCAAAGGCATTTGATACCCTAACAAAACAGAGAATTCCCCCCCCAAAAAAAATGAGGAAATAAAACTAAAGTTCAGCTTTGTCAATGCGTCAGTTAATGGTCAGTCAGTCAGTCAATCAGTCAGTCAGTCAGTCAGTCAGTTATAAGGGCAAAACTCAAAGGTTCTCTCTCTGTTAGCATAGTATACCTGATGAACTCACCTCGGGCACATAACAAATTGAGTGCACAAAAAGGGATAATCGTCCCAAAGAGTCCCAAAAGGTTTTTGCATGCATACTATATACATACATACATACATACATACATACACATATACTCTATACAACAACAACAATATGAACAAAACCTAACACTGACAAACAAATCGAAGATTTTTTGGTTAAAAAATAGTACAACAACAATAAAAAAACAAGTAAGGAAGCTCTAGTCGAGTGTGTTCGACTACTAGATACCCCGATCCAAGTGCTAGCTCCATGCAAACACCAATGACAACCATGTTTGCTCTAGAAAACCTACAATTTTGATCCGATAGACATAAAATTGGTAAATTTGATAAATATTATGATAAAACTCAATTATGCTGAGCCTCAAGTACACCGGTAAAAAATTACACCTGTTATTCGCATTTTTTTGATTTTGGTCGTTGTGGGCGTGGCATCCAAAATTTTTTGATGCAGTTCGATCAGTTGTCAACTCATTAATATACATTCTGAGTTTTAAGACAATAGGTGGAAAATTGCACCTGTAAATCGTTTTTTTCGATTTGAAGGGGTGGTGGGGAGAATTCCAAAAATATAAAATATTAGTGTACTGCGCGCGAACTACACCAACTATGACACCAAATTTAGTTACTGTTGCTCTTATAGTCTCTGAGATCGACGCGTTCATAGATACAGACGGAAAGACGGACAGTTGTCACAAAACTAATATACCCCTTTTCCCTTTTTTCAATGGATCGGGGTATAAAAATTTGTTTTTCAACTTAAATACTTTTACATATAATACTAGACGAGAGCAAGCTTAGTAGTCGACTTTCGTAATACTTTGACTTAGTTTTTTATGAAAAAAACAAATTTTTTTTACCTTAATTTTATAAATTATTTTGTTTTTTTTTAATAAAAAACATTATTTTTTGTTATATTATTGAATGTTTTCGATTTAATTAAGAAACTTTAAAAAATTCACTAAAATCTCGAAGAAGAAAAAATATTTTAATTTTTGAAAAATATAAAGAATTCTTCTTTTAGCGTAAATTAGGATTAAATTAATTAATTTTAAAAAATTTTATTTTTTGCAAAGATTATCTGCGTATTTATAAATAGTTTAATTAATGCAAGATGTAGTATGTAAATATACCCTTTTTAAGTAGGGTATATACACACACACACATACACACACTCTCTCCCTGCCCCAATAAAAGGATAACAAAAAAAATGGGACCAAAAAAATAAAAGAGAGAAAAACAAAAATTGGGGATTTCTGCGCTGTTGGCTGCTCTGGGCCTGAAAATTGAAATCGAAGCCGTAAAGCGTCATACAAACACCTGCAACAACATATGTACATACAATACACACAAACAGACATATAAATATACATATATACTATATAGTATATACATACATATATATATCAACAACAATGTAACACAATAAAAATGTTTGCCATTGTCACAGAATCGAACAAAAACTGAGCAGTCGATACTCACTTTGAAGGGTCTCTGAGTGCGAGTGCGAGTGCGAGTGCGAAAGTAAAAGAGGTTATGTTTGTTGGGGTCTTCTATAGGTCGCTACGTTTACGTATCCCCGTATCAGTATCTTTGAAATTTTACGTGTTACCCATATCAGTATTCAATTGGCCTAGTACTACTACATACAGAAAGAAAAATAAAACAAAAAGGTCTTCATACATTTTGTTGGGGGCATGTTGGGGTTAAGGTCTAATTCTATGGTTCAACTGCCTTTTGTGTGCGTTGTTTTGGGGTGGTTTCATGGTGTCACTGCTCGATGCCGGTTGTGTAATGTGATTTGCTGTTTTTGGCAAATGTAATAAATAAATAAATGAAAATGTTGCCCAATTGATTTATGATGGTTTTTGTAGGCTACTACATAGTATGTACATATAACAACAGCCTACAAATTTTTGATATTTATACACACAAGTGGTTCTATGCTCATGTACAGATGTGTACATACATACCTCGTATATGTTTAATTGCTTGGAGCATATATGTGCATAGACTTTGTAAAAACTTTTCCTTTCGAGCGTTCTATATAACTTTATACAAACGTTGCAAAAAAAAATTCTTTATAAACTTCACCTATTAACACAATTTTTGATTTTGGCCCTCATTACAAAAGTGCAAAATTGTAGAGTCAAAGATGTGAGTATTTAACCCAAATAACAACAAAAAAACGCAAAAAAAAATAAAATGAAAGAGAAAAGAGAGCCAAGAAACAGCCACAAAGTGTCAGATAGCAAGTTGGCCAAAATGAAAAGCGAATATAAAATAGCAAAACACCAACCGCATAGACTTCAAACAACAACAGCAAAAACGTCAAGTAAAAGCGCTTTAAACGCATATACATAACACACATATACCCTGTAATAT
>JBANCX010001057.1:0-11210 GCA_037040065.1 Dettopsomyia nigrovittata | reverse complement strand
GTATTAGAACATTTCGTGCTATGGAATTTCTATATTCAACACCCACAATGAGGCATTCACTCAGTCACTCAATATTCTATACTGGCCGTTTGTATAGCCGTCAACAGCCATTAGCACTTTGGCACATAATTGATACGTGGCCTGGCCATAAAGCAAAATGCTCTAAGACATCGACATCAACATTGCCATCGCCATCGCCATCGCCATTGCCATCGACTTCGTCATCAGCATCGACATCGACTTCATACTTCGACACTGGACCTGGACCTGGGACCTGGAACCTGGACTTGAAGAGCATAGACACTTGGAAAATGACGTTGTAAAAAAAAAACAAGACAGCACGTCGAGCGGCATTTTCATGCTGTGTTCTTCTACTCAACAGATTTTCTTATACAACACCTCGGGGGCGTTTTGTGCCGTTTGCCATACGACACCACCAACAACATCAACTCAACTGAAGGAAGGGCCATGCGGCTTTGTAGAGTACTTTGAGCTTGAGCTTGCAGTCTTGGGCAATGTAACTAACAATTTATTTAATACGCTCTACGTGCGCTTTAATAAAAGGCTCAATCAATCTCCACAGCGCACAGAACAAAAACAAAAGAACAACAACAAAAGAAAAATGAAAAAAAAAACGAAAAAAAACCCTAAAAAAAATCTAATTCGAAATATATATGGAAGAAACATCAAATTAACAGCTCCTCGACTCGGGAATGCTCTTGATTACTTGAGCTTAGCTTGATGATGATAACTAATTGAATGAAATTGAATGTAATAAATGTGCAATTGAAGAAGTGAAAATTATATACCAAGAAAAGAACAAAAAAAAAAAAAAATAATAATAATAAAGAAGAAGCTAAAAACTTTGGTTATATCTAAGAATAATTTAAGAAGAATTTCTTGTTTTAGCCTATAAAAAAATGATTATAAAAATATATTTATTATAGAAAAAAAAGCAAACACAACTGGAAAATAGAAAAATTAATTTGAAAAATTTTAAATAACAAATTATTTTTATTTTTTTTTTTAAGAATAATTTATATTTAAAAATTCCCTATTAAGCTTTATAATGTATTTAATTCAATTTAAAAGTAGTGTATATAAAAATAATTCGAAATCAAAATTGTTAACAAAAAAAAACATAAAACAATAAACAAATTGATTCAATTAGTTGAACAATGAAAGCTAATGGATTGTAATTAATGATTACTTTTCAATAAAACGGAGAAGACACGAAACCATAAAAGAAATAAATTGAATTAAAATTAACGAAATCCGAAATAAAAAATTTGATTGAATTCAAGTAAAGGGGATAAAATAGTAAAAGGAATAATAACTTTTGTAAATGTTTCCTTGAGCTGAATCAAAAAAAAATTTAAACAAATGAAAGCTCGCCTAACATCATCATCAAGATTGACATATATTAATATAATTATAAATTTAGTATTTAATAAGTCTTTAATTTAAATTTAATTTGTTAAAAAGATGAATAAATTATAAGAAATTTATTTAATTTAAATAAAATAAATAATAAATAATCTGTTGGCTTGGTGTTCTACGAGTAATATTATTTAAATTAGTAAAGTAAGAATATTTTCAGTATTTAAAATCATATCAAACTAAATAAATTATTGAAATTTCTATAAAACTTAAAAAAAAATATGAAAATGTTTTTTTTCTATAATAATTTTCAATACTAAATTTTAGTTCAAATTTTGTTGTTCATTTATTTCATATTTTTTTAAAATATTTTGTGAAATTTCTTAGTAAATTTTGTATGATTATATAAATAGTTGATGTTACATAGCATTACACAGAGTCAATACACCAGAGTTTGCATACTGTTGAGACAAGGGCATTAAGAAGAATCACTCTATGAAGTGTGTGTATACAAAGCTCTGAAGTGTTTCGAAACTGAAGGAATGATGTGTTGCTGGCCGGAACCGAGTATAGTGACAGAGAGAGAGAGACAACAGCGACGTTGCGACGTCTCTTGACGACTGCATCGATGTCGATCCTTTTGGCGATGCTGTAGACAGCGTGTCGAATGGAATATGCGAACCTTTTGGCGATGATTGTTGATGGTGTTTGATGGTGTTGATGCTGGTCATGGCTGTAGTTACTGTAGGTATGTCATGGAGTGGGGCGTTTTGGTTGCTGAACGGCTTTTGCGCTAATGAAGCCATAAAGATATGTATTATTCCTATGCCATAAATTTAGTTGAGCCGCTCAGCGCTTTTGACTATGACACCCACATGGAAATGGAACAGCCAATGGGACAAAGAGTAAGAGCAAAAAAACAAAAAAAAAAAAAACAGAAAAAGAGAGAAACGTAGGAAAATTGCTTCAGTGTCTTAATATTAGTAAGTGTAGTTGTAGTTGTACATAGTTGTAGTTGGTTACACCCTTTGCATCTTGCACGTCGCCGCTTTGATTATCTGGCCATGTTTATGCATTTGACGATGGTGCCGCATTTAATTTTTAACAACAATTAGCCACGCAAATGCTATGGCTATAACTGCTAGCAGCTAGTAGTAGGAAGGGATCTAAACAACATAGTTCCTGTTGCCAATGTCTAAGGTTTAGCTGCTGCTGCGGTGAACTAACTCTCTCACTCTCAAATGCCTAACAAGGTGTCAATATCTTAAAAATGTTATCTTTCTGCACATAAAACTCAAGCGGATCATAGTAAATCAGCCTTTGGTAGGCTGTCGTTGGTCGTTGGTTGTTGGCCAAATGCCCAACCCAGCCTAGCTTAGTCCAACTTAGCCCATCTAGCCAAAAAGATTCACAACAATGGCCGCCTGACCAATGGACCAAGCAATGTACCTCTTTTATACGGCGGATTTACGAGCCAAGCCGACGCGACGACGTCGTGGCCAAAGAAATATTCGATGGCTAACCAACGATTAAAACGGACTCTTCACGCATGCGCGCGCGCGCACACAGACACATACAACGACAGCTAAAGCGGTGCATAATGGCTAACATACAATACACAATGCTAACCAACTGACTAGAAACTTTAATATAAACAAATTACAGAAATTAATAAAATGTTAAGAACGATCAGTCCTAAAATCTGTCATTAAATAGAAAGCTATTTTTTTTTTTTTTGGGTTTTTTAATTAAAATTTATTCATTTAAGTTTAATTATGATTGATACAATCAATCGGTTTTACCTATAAAAAATACTATTCTGAATGAATAAAGCGAAAAAAATGTTTATTAAGAATCCATTTACTTTTGGCATCTTTTACTAGAAATAATAGTTAAAATTATTTCTATAGTTGCAATAATGATTAAATATGAGGAATATTTTTTTCATAATTTTTTTCAATAATAATAAATTTAACAAATATTAGTTTTCTTATTTTTATCATATTATATATTTTTTTTTCAATTTCTTAATTAAATTTTGTTGTTAATAATTTTAATTTTCTGATAATTAAAATATTATTTTAATAAATTTTTATGTTTTTAGTATCGATGTCTCCAGTAAAGTTTACATTTTAAGATTAATCTAAATATATGCTCAGCTTTATAAAAGGGGCACGCTGCTGGCTGGGTGTTTGCTCTGGCAACATTTGCAACACCAAACCGGCAACGACATGAGCATCGGATATAGCTACAGCTTCAACTTCAGCTTGAGCTTGAGGCATGCATGGGTTATTGGATTGGGGAGCAGTCGCATCATGTGCGCATTGCACGCACGTGATTAAAGCGCAGCCCCGTTTGTATAGCAAGTTAGTGCAGTGCAAAGGGACGAAGGGGTGTGTGACTTGGGGAGCTGCTGCTGCTGCTGTGAAGCGAGCGCAACGCATGCTTATAAATCAGAATTCAGTTTTGGTTCCAATGACTACGACAGTGAACTCGAAAAGCGCGAGAGCAACATATATTGATAAATAAATAAGTTTCGCCAAAAGGCTCTTGTTTTTACCAGTAGTGATCTCTCTGCTTCTTCTTTCCGTTCGCCTTCATCTTTCATCGCTTCTGCTTCTACTTCATCTTTTGGTTGTTTTATTTTTGTGCAAGTTCAATGCACTTGAGAGCAAGCAACTGGTTTAAATTAAAAAAGAAATTTGAAAATTCATTTTGGTTGATTTATGTGCAACATCCCTGCCGACTGCCCTGTTGCAATTGAATTGCCCCAAAATTAATATCAGAGTGCTTTACGATGCAAATACAACTAGCACTCATAATATTAATAATAAGATTAATAATAATAATAACAATAATAATACTAAATAAGTAAGAACCTGGCCAACATTCACATTTCAAATTGGCGTCCATGGCTGACTTTTAACCCTGGCGCCGGCCCGTCTTGTTGCCAATAAATTAGGGCCTTCAAAGATAGTATGCCGCAAGCAGGCAGAACAGAATCTGGTTTTCTTTTGATAATAAATTTAGTGCAAAAAAAAAAAAACAAAAATCTTTCAAACTTTTGATGTGTTCCAGAAAGATTCTTAGAATCATTTGATAAACAGTAGAAAAAAATCTTTTATTTTTTAACCAGAAGTAAGATCAACAGATCGCATACTTAACGGCATCTCTGGTTCTCATTAAAATAAATTTTTTTAAATTTTTTTGTACAAACTGTCATTTCAGCTGCTGTTTAATCCAAAATTAAGCTGATCTTAATCCTAGCCACTTGCAGCTATTTAATTAAAGTGTCGCCTGGCCTGTTAGTCAACTAAATGTGAAACTTCCAACTCTTTTAACTTTAATATAATCCCTAAGCTTAATTTCATATTAACAATATTTTACAAAGCTCTGAGCTCTAGCCTCCGAGCCAACCGAGCCAGGCTGCTCGATCAAATTTCAATGTGGTCCATTGATAAACCTGAGACACATTGCGTTAATAACCGATGAATGCACATGGACAGGATTTTGGCTCGTGCGTTGGCTAAGAGTTAATAACTTGTATGTTTATGTCTCACATTTCATTACCAATTGCTTTAGATCAATTTTATATGTCATTAGGTAAAAGATATTTATATTCTTAAATATTTTTGTCCCCCATATTGCAAGCTCTAGGTCTTCAAAAATATATTTTTTTGTATTTATTAAAAATATATATTTTTTGAAAAAATTTTATTTAAAATTAATATTTTAAATCAAATTTTCCCATATATTTACATTTGATTCTTATATGATGATTCGATTAGTTTAGTCCTATTACTTAAAGAATTTCCAAATTTCTTAAATGGATTCCTTAAAAAATATATCCTCTATTTAAAATCCCTGGAGAAAATCTCTTGCAGATTTATTTATTATTTTATTAATATCTGACTATTTGGTATGCTAACACCCCATTGTGGCAATCAGTCATATACCACAGATATAAAGCTTTCTGCCGACAACATGTGGCAGCGACAACGGGCTACATGGACTACACCTTCATTTGTGTGACGGGACAAAAAGTGTTGGAGCATGCCAAAAGGTTATTTACCCGCGTTTACGTCAATAATGGAGAACAAGCAAAATTGACAAACTGACAAACTGACAGACGAACAGACGGACGGACAGACAGGCAGGCAGACAAGTTCAGACAGATCTCTACTAACGATACCGTATGAGGGACAATATCTTTTCCCCCAATACTCCGTCGAGTTTCGACACGATCTACATAACATTTGCTGTGGCTAATGGTTTGCTCTGGTCTCTCTGCCAAATATGGATGGGATATGTAGTTAGATTTCTACGGATTTGGTTGACCACTGACCAATGGGCAGCGTAGTGTAATCGTACGTATGTACATACACATGTGTGTACACTTTAAAAAGAAAAAGGCAACAGAGATATCATAATAATAATAATAATCATACATATAATTTAATTTGTGTTTATACACTGTATTATTCAAGATTAAAGATTAATAATTGCTTTGAAAGTCAAGCTTGAAACAAATGCGCAATAATTTAGAAATTTAATTGGTAAATTAAACAGAAAAAAAAGATGTACCAAAGAAATGTTGAGATATCTTAAAAAATACCTAAGATGTGTTTTAATAAGTATTGAGATAAATTAAAAAAAATTTTTTTTTTTTTTAATAAAAATTGAGATAACTATAAAAAATACTGAAGAGTATTTTATTAAATTAAAAATTAATTATTTAATTAAAATTAATTAAATTTATAATAAAACTCCAGCTGAAAAAAGATTTAAGAAATAAGACAAAAATGGTGGTAACTTGCATATGAAAAAAATTATATAATTTCTGATTAGCGCCGAACAATAAAAAACATTTTCTATTGTACAAAAAAAAAATGCTTTCCAATTTATTTTCTTTTTTTAGTTCATAATGGATTTGCAAGTGTAAGCTCGACTTAATTCTAACGGTGTTTGAACACAATAAAAAAAAGAGATCAGAATGTTGCCGCTCAGTTGAAGCTGTGGTAGTCTATCGATATATCATTAGCGGTCTTTTGATTTACAATCGCCTTTGTTTGCTCTTTTGGGGTCTTTTGTTTGGGCCCATTTTGGCGAGTGGCAAGCGCTGAAAATTGCGCCTGACTCCGGCTAATAGCACTTTCCAGCCAAAAAAAAAAACTATATCTACAACACATATGCAGAACGAATGAAAGTGTTCTCTATAACAAGCTCCAATTCGCTATCCAGACGAGAGCAGGCCACAACAAATACTTTGGTTGGAGTTGCAAGTTGGCTTGGGGCCTTCAAACGGCTTGACTCAAACGCGTCTCAAGACCAAACCAAAGCCGAACTTGCAGAGCGGCAGTCGGCAGTCGTTGTTGGTTGGGCCTGGCAAGCGGACGTGAGAGCGCGTACAAAAAACACGAAAACCGAGAACGAAGACGAAGACGAAAAAAGCAAAGAACGAAATACAACAAAAAAAAGAACGATTGTTGAAGCGTGTACGCGTGTGTGTGCCAGTGTGTGTATGTGCGAGTGTGTGAGCATGTGCAGCAGCAGTTTAGTTAACACATAAATAGTAGTAGTAGTAGCTGTAGTAGTAAGCAGTAGAATTAGTAGTAGTAGTAAGTAGTAGTAGTCCAATGGCCAGGAGCAGAATCGAGGCCAGCAGACGGCTGCTGCTGCTGCTGCTGCTTATACTGCAGCTAATTGCAGCAACGCCAGCAGCGCGCAGTACAAACAACAACAATAACAACAGCCACAACAATAACAATAATAATAATAATAACAATAATAATATTAACAACAATAACATTTGGCGACGGGTACGCCTGGTCACCAGCGTCAGTGCCAGCTCGCCGCAGGAGCGTGAACGCAATGCCTATCAGCTACTGAAGGCAAACAGTAACAGCACAACAACTAGCACCACCACGAGCACTACAACTAGCACCACCTCTACCACAAGCACCACCTCAACTACGACAGCTGCACCACCACGTCGTGCTGCCAAGCAACTGCTGCGACGCGAGGATCTCAATATGCCGGAAAGCAATATTTCGAGTGCCGCACGCTTGGAAATGTCTACAGAATTCTTTGTGGTGCCCACTCTAATAGCTAGCACCACTACAAGAAGTAGTAGTAGCAGCACTACAGCATCGCCTGCACGTAGTCAAGGGGCCCGCGCACGTGCCGCGAATACACCGCGCGTCACATCAAGCGGTGGCAATGGTGGTAGTAGTGGTGCCACACCGCCAAGCATTGTGTCCACCACACAGCTGCCATTTGCTGGACTGCGAAAAGAGGTTTGGGTGGTGCCGGTGCTCGTATTGGCCAGTCTTACCATGCTCATGATGGGCGCCTTTGAGATATTTGTTCTGTTCAAGGCGTGGCGCACGTCGCCCTCACGTAGGCATCTGTTTCTGGGTCAGATGCTGTTGCTGGGACTGTTTGCATGCGCCGGACTGGGAGCTGTGATTACGGCACAGCCAACACTGCTTAGCTGTGGTGCTATACGTTTTGGTGTGGGCGTGGCATACGCCTTGGTCTTTGCTGCGCTGCTCGTCAAATGCGTATTTTTGATAAGCCTTAACGGGGGCGTCTACTTACCTGCTCCGTATCAAGGATTGCTGCTGCTCTTTGCACTGCTCATACAGGTCGCCATTGGAGCACAATGGTTGCTCACACAACCCCCAGAGATTTATACAACTAGTGTTCCGGTGATGGGAAGTGGCTTCCTCTCCACCACAGTGGCTTCACAAACCAACTATTCGGCGCTATTCTATCCCACTTCGTATACAACGCTGGATGGCACGCCGGAGATATATACACGAATCGCAGCAGTGAGCACTGTGCTGATACCACTATGCAAGACACAATTCTCGGAGCTACTCTTCTCTCTGATCTACATTGTGTTTCTGATTGTGTTCATTGCAGTGCTAGCTATTAAATCGCGTGGAATACGCGATAATTATCGAGAGGCCACCTACATTGGACTGGCCATTGGCGGAGCTATACCCATCTGGCTGGGATGGATGCTCTGCGGCTTGGCAGTGGCTGAGCGGCATAAGGATGCCTGTATTGCGTTCGGTTTAGTGGCCACATCGGCCACCGTATTCCTAGTGATGTTTATGCCCAAGGGCAGGCAGCTGGCGGCTATGGGCAAGGAGGGACTCTATGTTGAGGATCGCGAGGAGCAATTCAGTTCGTTAAGTCGCGCCGGTTCGGGTTATTCGCCTTCGTTCTTCCACTTTAAGCCTATTAAATATGGCGTCATGAGCGGCTGTGGATTGCCCAATTCGGCAACGAATACCGGCCAGGGTCTCAGCTCCAAACATTGTTCCAGTGCCAACAATGGTGGTGGTAAGTTTCCTAACCTATTAAGATTGTTTTCATTTTCAAGATTGTCACAATTGCTTGCAACAAATCACATATATGTATACAGCCTAAGCTACAGGGTGTCCCTTGTCAGCTGTCAGTTTCTGTTAATTTTGTAATAACTTTCTTTTCTTGCTCCATATGTCGGTCGAGCTGGGGTGGGGCGCGCCTTGGGGCGAACTCTTGAACTTTTGTTTATCTGCTGGTTCGCTCTTTCTAAAAACAAAAATAGAAATAAAACAACACAAAGACGAAGAAAAGCAAAAGTCTTAACTTTCATGGCTTAAATTTAAACGGTAGCTACAGCACAGTGGAACAAAATATATATAATATTTTTTATTAGAAAGAAGGAGAAAATAATGGAAACTACTTCTTATTTGATTGATATATACACATAGTTTGGATTCTGACATATAAATAAAAAGACTTAGAACACAAACTTTATGACTTGCGTGTCCAATTATATAATTACATATTAAAAAATGTTTAATTTAAAGTAAAGATAATATTAATATTTTGGGACCTTATTTTAATTGATTAACTCTAAAAAACTCAAGGAAACGACATATTTAATTATTTGAACTATAAATCATAAGGCAGAGCACAAACTTGTTTGATGATGCACACCAAAATAATTGAACATATAACAGATAATTATTTAAATTTTTTTGATATATTAAGCAACAAACTTATGGAACAATTAATTAATTATTGAACTTACATGGCACATATTTAATTTGATCAAATTTCGGCAATTTTATTACCACTGTGCAACGACATCAACTTGGGCTTAAAATTGTTTTTGCCATGCCGTGTAATTGTTTGGCATATTAATTTCCTCGAGGCCGTCGTGTAAGCCAAGTGTAAAAAGAGCACACATGAAGCTATCCATCTATCTATCTGCCTGTCTGCCTGTCTGTCTGTCTGTCTCTCTGTCTGTCCATCAGCCTATCTGTCTAACTATCTCTCTTTGTATGTACATTTTGTGTGCTCGCCTTGCCTGCTTTCATTTTCGTTGGGTGAGAACGTCGCGCAAGTTTGTTGCCTAAGTCTTTTAATATACTTGCTGCCGGCTTTCTTAATCATTTTTGTTTTCATTTTTGATTTATATTATTATGTTGTTGTTGTGCAAATGAACCCATCAGCAAGATCATATTTATTAACCAGATTTCACAACTGCCCATTAAGAGATGTTAAATGTCATTGTCAATTTGTAGAAACTATCCATGACCTCAGACCCCCACACAAATGTTTAGCAAGAAAACAACAAAATTGAAAAACAAAACGTTATCAAAATGAATTGTTTAACTAATTTATTTGCCAATACTATTGTTTAGCTTTTCTAAACAATCATCAAGTCAAAATCAGAGCCAGAGCCAGAGCTAAAGCAAGATCCTATTGTATCGGCTTTCTAATGAAAGCAAAAATAGTTGAGTAAGCTGGCCCCAGGTAGACAGAAGGGTAGACTGTTGTGCTTAATGGATGTGCGTGTCCAAAACATGTAACACATTTTTACACTTTACGTAATTTAATTAATGAAAATACATTAAATTTATGATTACATACATAGTATGTACATTTCTTACCAACGACGAAGCACAAATGCTCTTTCATGTACTGAAATAAGTAGGAAATATTATATATCATTGAGACTCTTAAATCAAATTATTTATGATTAATTAAATCAATTAAAATAATAATTAATAATATCATGAATGAAACTTATGTGATGACTTATTAAATCATTTAAAATATAATTAATCAATTCCTTCTATATACAAGTATATGTACATAAGTGCGCTTGAGAACTGGAACAGCAAAATGAAATACTCAATGGAAGTACTTACTTATCACTAAGAACTCATATAAACAATAATTAAACACTTCCTTCATTTATGGTCTGCGACTAAAGTGCTTGAATGCATCTTACATAATGATTCTCTTGGCTTAAGTATAAATGTTGCAATAATTTACCAAATTATAACACTGCGCCGCTGGGCCTAAGTAGGAAGCGTTTTACATGGCAGCTACTTGACGATGACGACTCTCTGTGCATGTGTAGTAGTGCTCGTACACATACATGCATATGTACATATGTGAGACTGAAGCTCTTGCCACGCATGAAAGCAAATACCAAGCGATACCAGACCAGTGCTAAGGCTAAAGCTAAAAAGCTGGAGCCGCACAGCCCACAGCTGAAACGCTTCGACTCACGCCAAGTGCCTGTGGGCAGCCTCACTTTGCGTCTTGGTCTTGGCTAAAAAGTTTTGGTTATAGTAGTTCCAGCAATCGGTGCATAAAGAAAGCAAACCCAAGACAGACAAGAAGACAGACAGCTAGACAGACAATATATATATATATATATATATATATATATATATATATATATATATAGATAGATACATGAAAGATATAGTACTTTTGATAGATACATATATACGTCAAACTATCTGCAAGCGAAA
>JBANCX010001056.1:0-11221 GCA_037040065.1 Dettopsomyia nigrovittata | reverse complement strand
TTTAGTTAAGCATACATAATTCTTGTCAACAAAGCTTTTTCACTCTTTGTTATACCACTAAATTGGAAACACGCATTGCTGAAAACGCTGCGGCATAAAAAACTAGAAGGAACTGAAAATTCGCTGACTTCCACTCCTTTGACCACGTCCAACTGGTAACTGGCGCACAGCTTGCAAGCAACCTTACGATCAGCTGTGCTCAATGCAAGCAGGCTGCAACTCTGCAATCAACTGCAAAGCACCAACGCTAATTACATTCCCTTTTTGTTTACGTTTTCTAAAACTTCTAAAACTAAATTTCTAATCACTTGTTAAATTATCGCAAAAAGGTGGCAAATGTGTCTCCTCGAATAAAATTATATTATTATACAGAAACTCGAACTTCTCGGTCTTCTCATTTATTATACGGCTCATATAGGTGGCAAAAATTATTGTCTCTTCGAAACAGTATATTCAAAATATTCAATGTTATTATTTTATGCTATTTTATTCCCATAATTATATTAAATACTTTACTGCGATTATAAAGAAAAATATGAAAATTGTAAACTTAAATATCCAAAAAAAAAAAAAAAATAAAAATATTTGTTTGTGCCAAGTTAATATTAAAAGTATTAAAATCAAGTAAACAATATCAAGTTTTTTCTCCGAGTGCACGCTTACCCATTGAGATAACATTGGCCCAGGGACTGGCACCTAGTCCGACCGGTCCATCGACATCATCGGATTTAGTTGGCGAATTAGTGGCTCCATTGAAAAACATGGTCATTACAGCTGAAAGCATGTTAGACCAGGTGAAGCCAGCGGGTCCACCTACACTCTCTTGTATCTGATTGCCCTCAATGTCATCCTCGATGTCATCTAGAGCTACCTTCTTGGAGGCATTCGGTTTCACAGCAAATTTGCGGGCGCTGCTCTCAGGCCTATAGACCGGTGACTGGGTCAATTGCTGCTGTTGCTGTTGTTGCTGCAGCTGCTGGCGTTGGTAGACCTCCTGTTGTGGATAAGCATAGGTGAGCAGCAGGCAATTTGTGACCACTATGGATAGCAGCAGATAGGAGTTCAGTTTGCGTTGATCCAACATGTTTGTTTGTTAGCTAGCTGTAAAGAGAGGCAAAGCCAGTTGGTGTCTTAAGTCTTTTGTTTCTCACAATTGCGTTGCGCATTTCAAACTTCAAAATAAAATACAAAAATAAACAACAAAAAATGTTTTCAAACCCATAACACTTTCACAAGTTGCTTGAACCGCAGTACGAATCGTGCATTCAAATAAGTCAACTGCTTTTGTATATACTCTACCCACGTGCAATTACATGAAAAAGTTGGCCTAATTGTGCGGTAAGCGCAGACGTGTGCTCATTTCACCAAAAAAAAATTTAAAAAAAGTTTTCCTATTTTTATTGGTTTTTATTATATCATAAAATGCAGCTTACTAAATGTTAATGTTTTGCCAAAAACTTAAGATCAAAGAGAATAACTATAATAATTGAAATTCTTTAAAGAGAAGCTATTTGGATTTTCTTTTTCATTATTCTTTTGATAATTTCATTAAAACGGCCCCCAAAGGTTACCATTCAAATAATTGAATCTTTCACACGCCCGAAAAGAATTTCAATGAAAGAAAATATGAAAGTTGTTGGATGGTAATTAAGACCACTTCCGAAATGAAGTAACTAGTCTAACTGCTAGCAATTAAAATGTTGGCCTGTCTTGGCCAAAACCGAACCAGTTCCCAGCCATTTGGCCCGAGACTCTGCAATAGAGAGCGACAAGCAGACAACCCAAACGAAATTGGTCAAAACTAGGAAGCCAACAGAGACAACACCCAAGTACAATAAAAGATAAAGAAGAAAAAACAGAAATCACAAAAGCTAAAGCTTACTACTCGTAGTAGTATGTACTTACTTACTTTAGAAAGCCGCCCCAAAAGTTGATAGCAAATAGTAATTAGAAAAGACAGTATAGAAAAGAAAAGATTTCCTGAAAGATTTAGCTATCAGATATGTGCCGATATTCAAATGGAAATTCGCTTAAAATGAGTAAAAAAAAAAAAATAGAAAAAATTGTTGAACCTCTTGTGCGGCATATTTAGTTTTATACCCTGTATTCATTAAAAATGCGGGTATAATAACGTTGTGTGAATGTATGTCAGTCATACAATAAAAAGATAATCGAATAACTGACACAGTTCACGTCTTATACAAAAAACTATTTTTTTTAAATAAAATCGATCAACTATACTCAAATACAATCGATCTAAAAAGATGATAAAATATATATTTATATAACATCTAAAGTTTACAGGGTATTTTGTATGGAAACATTCTTGAACAAATGTATTCTCACCTATTTTTTTTTTTTTTTTTTTTTGTTGTATCTACGCAATGCATTGGGTACTAGCAGTAGAACCAGTTCAGCTATTACCAGGTTTCTTAGCGGTTCTTCGTTGAGATGTCATGCAACAGATTACCGTTAAAATAATAATGAAATAGCTGTAAGAATAACCAGCAGCGATTGAGAATACCAATGTGGATGGCCATGGTACATGCGAATGCATTGATTTCCATTTAATTGTCCAACCAGTTGGACTATGGCCAATAACCGCTATAATACCAGAAACAGGCCAATAGAATGGGTCAGCCTCTCTTCTCTCATAATGCCATTGAAATGTAAATTGTTTTGCGCACACTGTGCATTCATTAATCAACATTTTGAAAAACTTTGCCTGATGATGACACAGTTCAATATATAGTATGTGGATCGCTTTTTAAATTATTGTGAATATGTAAATTTAGAAAGCTGTTCGGAACGTGCAACAGCACTTTAAGTTGAATGCTTCATTTCATGGGAACATGTTTATCTCTATCTATCTATCTATATATCTATCTTGCTTTCGGAATAGATCACACGTTGGTGTCAATGAATGAGATTAGCAAAGAATGTGGACTCTGTTATATAAACAAATATATGTATATGTGTGTATGTATGAAAATGCAGTTCGATGAGCTCTCTTGCAACTAGAGCACAAAGAGATATGAAGAAATTTAATTTTATTTTATTTCTTTTTGTTAATTCTAATATAAAATTAATTGAATTGAATCTAATAAAAAATTAAAGTTTTTTATATATGAAACTGATAACATATTTTTACATGTTAAATCCAAAAATTTTGATCAAATTACATGAATCTGATAATTATTTTATGATTTTTATAGGAACAAAAAATAGAGTGCTGATGATAATCATATAATAAAGATATATCACAGACAATAAAATAAGTGTTATCAGTTATTAGATTGGGATACAATCAAGCGTACCAATAACACACAATCCCTAGACAATGACAATATCGATATATGCCAGAGTATCGATAGAATGCAAGTGTATCGATAATGACAAGAGTAAAGAGGGATAGACGACGAAGGATGACGAATTCGCGTGTCGCGGAGTTCAAAGACATGATCAAGATGAAGAGAGCTTGGTAAAGTGAGTTGCGTTTGGGCCTTTGACGGAATAGGTTGTGAGAGATGCTATTCAACAATGTGATAAGAGATTATAGAAAGAGTTAAATAATTGAACTGAAAAAAATTTGGTAATTTGATTATGTATTATGTTGTATTTTTCTATTAATATTATCTTACTTTAATAAAAACAAATAAATAAGTATTCAAATTTCTAAACAGCTCTTGAAAAATTCCATTATAATTTATTGATATTAATTTCATTATCAATTTAAATATACAAATATTATATAATTAGTTTATTACTCATAGTAACTAGAAAACATTTAAGACATGTGTAAAGACTTTTATCGATCAGTATAAGATAAGTATTTAATTTTCTTGTAAATCTGATAAATATAAATGATGATGATATAACATTCTTATCGCATTTAAAGTAGACGTGTTGCTTTTATTATTTTTTAAAGAGCTATTTACCACACTTGACTGCATTTGCATGATTTTATGTTAAAAACTAATTAAGTCATGATTGGAGCAGTAGGTAAGTGTGTATATTGTATATAATTTTTATTTTTAAATCATTTATATGTATATACTAGTTAAGCACGCAACTTTTACTTTCACGGCCAAAGGAAAAAGCATTAAGTGTGGCAATTAAACAAAGTAAGTTTGAAACATAAATGTTTCTTTTTTGTTGTCTTTAATATACTTAACTATGTCCAATAACAATCATAGTTAATATAATAATACTCAGATTCGTCGACTAAGCGCAATTATAACTTACGAATGGAATTGGACAGAAATTAGAAAGTGTAGAAATAAAACCGCACAACAAATGGCAATCTGTGTGCACATAAACAACCAAAGAGGGTAAACAAAGATATGAGGACGGTAGTTTGTGGCTAGAGCTAGCAGTTCTGTAGCCAAAATTATATACATATTTAGTTACATTTTAAATTTCGTTTTCAGTGCTGGAAAATAACAAAAATAAATTCCAGCTAAATCCATAACAAAACTTGCTAAAATATCTATAATATTGGATTAGACAAATTAAAAATGTAAGTCAGTAAAAAACATAATAATATTTTATATTTAACAATTTTTTTCTAAACATTTCTACCAAATACAATTACCAAAAAGAAATAAATAAAATTTAATTTAAATAGATTTATTGTTTAAAAATTTGAAAACATCAATATTTTGAACATAACACTGTTGGCAATTGTAGCAAACAACAAAATTTAAATAAATAAATGAACGAAAAAATAGCTAAATTAACAGCACTGGCAACGAGTATATTTCGGCCACGCCTCATTTAGATGGCGAGTGGCCAAAGCCAAAGATGAGAAAGCGTTGTATTGTGGCTCAGGTTATACTACGTGCTGTGCTTGATGGTTCAACTCTTCTACCTTTCCACTGGCGCTGAGAGTGGAAGTGAAGTGTGGCTCTAAAACTGAATCATTCTGCGGCAAACCATAAGAGCTAGATTATTTTATTTTATTTTATTTTCTGTTTTTTCGTTTACAATAACAACTTTGGCCAGTCATCGACTGGTTCAAAGCAGAGAGAAACTACTAAAAAATATACACACACACACACATATACATAAGTTAACGTTTTGTGGCGTTTCACTTTCTTTTTGCCAAGAATTCGAGTACCTTAAGGTTTATTGACCACGAGAGATGGTTAAATAGCGGCGGCGTCGATGGTGTCGATGGCGGCGGCATATTTAAAAACAAAAGTAAGCCATGCTAAGATGTCGTAAAGAGTTAACTCACTGCACATGGATAACTGGTTGAAATTTCCAGCAAGTTCGTGTCTTAAGTCTTTCGTTTCGGTATATGGTCAACAACCTGGCACATACGAATAGCTGTAGCCCCTGTGCATATTATTAACCATAGCCTAATGGTGTTCAATCAACCGCTATACTGTGTTGCATTTAAACGCGATTTGTTAAATGCGACATTTTTATTGATTATTTGGTAACAGTTGTCATACTATCATCGCGCATCAAACTAAACATATGTACATACATATACATATATGACGCAATCGAAATTAATTCAATTTTGCTTATGAATGAAAACACATAAACCTGTAGGCATACTTACATAGCAACATTTGATGCTTATTATAATACGTTTAACCTGAATGACTTGTTAAGTGCCAAGATCAGTGGAAAGTTGCATGCGACATGCGACATGCGACATGCAACATGCAACAATGCATTGGCATTAGTTTTACTTTTACCTGACCCAAATGTCTAAAACAATTTTCAAAACCTCTCGAAAGCAGAACAAATTGCATTATTATTATTATTATTGTGTGTTATTATTTTTTTGTGTGGTCTTGATGGACAAATTGCAACTGTCACAGTTTGTTTGACAGCTGAGACAGTCATGCCAACAGTAAGAGAATGTAAAAATTTATGAAAATTTCACTAAAACTAAATAAAATTAGCATACGCTATTATTAAAATATTTTTGGGAATATTAAAAAAATTACCAGAGAGTTAATTTAAAAGTTTATTTGATACAATTTAATAATACGAGTATTTTTGATTGAAAATTTGATGTAAAAAAAATAAATTAACTATTTAGCTTAACTTACATTCTTATTCTAAATCTAAAAAATGGTTTTAAGATGACTTAGAAATAATACAAATATAATGCCTCAAGCATCACATCACAATTAACCTTTATGTAAACCTATAAAATTATATCACAAACTGAGAAGCGAGACTTTAAACTTATCGTTAAAAGATTTCTTAAAAATTGACTTTAGTCTGCCTCGAGGTCAGGTTAAAGATATTCCACGTTTTTGCGTACACATTGCAAAATCTAAATTTTTGAATAAAAATGAATCATTTTTGCAAACTATTTGAAATTGTATTTCAAAATTTTAGTTGAAAATAAATTTCGGAAATACAAAAAAATTAGTAAGAAAATATTGATATTTCTATATCAAAATATTTGTTTCCAAATAAATTTTGTTGCAATTCAGTTAGCTGGAAATAAAACTAACAATTTAGCTTTAACGAAATTTATTGAACAGCTTAAAGAGAAAACTTTCACCTCAAACAACACAACAACAAAAGCTCCATGACAAACCCCATGTTGTCAACGTAGAAGCCGCAAAATGCCAAAGAAATAAACAGAAACGACAACAACAACAAAAACAACCATAACTACAACAACTAGCAAACAGCCTGCATGAATGAAAGTTATAAAAAGACTTGCTTTAAGGTAGGCAAAATACAATAAACGACATAAAAAAATAAAGAAAAAACAATTCAAAGTCATGGAATTTGTAAGACAAATTGAGCAAAGCAATGTGGCTTAAAATGGGTTAAGAAAGAGATTCAAACGAAGAGGTAAAATAAATAAACAAAAAAGGCACAAACACAATTTGCCTTTTGTGGCCAATTAATAATGAATAAGCTAAAAATTGTATTCTATACAGCAATTTGCTGAAAGCGAAACACAACCATAGGCCAGGGCGCTAATTGGCAGCAGGGAAAGATTTAGTCAAAACCCTTAAGAGATTTTCAGAACGTCTGTATGGAAAGCTAGTTTATCAAGGTTTATCAAGGCCACAGACACAACTTCCTATATATGTATGTATGTATGTATGTTGTTGTAGGTGGGGTGAAAATGAAATTCTTTTGACCACACAAAGTGCTGGCCAAGAAATTGGGTCAATGGGTAGCTCAAAATCGCGTTGAAGTTGAGAGCAAGCGGCTCGCCAATAGACCCATACAGCCATTCAGCTATTGAGCCAGTTTACTGCTTGCAAGTTGCATGCTTGAGGCCTGGTTCAATGCACATACATTTCCATATGGCAGCCACTTTTAGCCACTCCATTGACGTGTTTGAGGCTACAAAACTTTGACTGTCTATACGTCGATTTAGACGTCCGTTGTGCGTGTGGTTGGTTGGCTTTTGTTTGCGTTGCTTTTTCATGCAAAGTTGTTAACTCGTTTAACAGAAATTCTCGGTTGCCGTTTTTGAATTTACGCTTCAAGTTCTGTTATTTTTTTTTTTAAATTTTTTTTTTTGGCTTGACCTAAATTTTTCGGTTCTAGCAGGTTAACAACAATATGTTTTGATAACTTTCGGTGAATAACTTTCCAATTCTTTAGATAATTATTTCGCATATACAATTTAAATCAATTATTGCTGCTCACTAAATAATAAATGTGTATTACATATTCATTTGTATATATGCATGAATATATCTGTTGCAGAGAGGTATGTACATAAATTAAATTTATGCTGTACAGATGCAAATCATCTTGAACTTTTGAACGGAAGCCATTAACTGAATTATTAAACCTGTGCAGCATATCGATTAGTTCAGTTAGCATACGTACATATGTTAGCCTAGTTAATTATCCTATTTTCGGTTCTCTACATAATTTACATACTAACAATAGTATGTAATTTGTGATGTCATTAAATGATAAGATGATTTTCACATTTAGCCTTGGTACATCATGTGGCAAGGCAATTAATTTTCTCCTTAAACCTGATAAATTTAATCAAAATTCTAAAAATGAGTGTTCGATGTGTAAATCTCGAAAATATTATATTGAAAATACAATCGCTGTTTCATGTAAAGCATGATTTAACATATTATTATGTGTCAGGGTAATTTAATGTAATCTTTGTTACAAGTTGTTCAAATTAAAATATATATTTGTCATAGTTTGTTTGATTAAGTTTCTTTTTAACGTATGACATCTTTACGAAATTGTAATTACTTTGCATTTTCAACAATTTTTTTTTCAATTCCCTGCAATTTTCTAAAAATTTGGTAAATAACCAATTATATTGTCACATACATATTTCTTTTCCTGTCAAAAATATGAACATTCTCATAGATGCATTACGAAAAATATTATATTTATACTGATCAAATACTATATATTTAGAATAATAGTAGTATAAATTACAAAATTTCTTTAATACGAAATGGTCTAAAAATGTTGTACAATAGTAAAAAAAAAATGTATCTGCGTTCAGTTCTTAACATCTGACAAAGTGATTTTTTAAAATCAAGTAATTATATTTTGAATAATGGAAATATTGCATTAAAATAATGTTACACTTCATTACTTACCTTTATTGTCAGTATATGTTACTACTATTTGATAGTGGCTTGAGTAAAGTTTTTTTTTTCTTTTTGAAAATCAAGTAATAACTTGGTGTTTAGCAGTACTTCCAAAAATTTCACAAAATCACGCTTCGTTCACTTGCTCGAATATTCGTTGCACAAAAGAAATTGAATTTTGCACGCGATTGTCAAACACCAGCACTTAAATAGCGGTACGGCTTAGTTTGGTCAAAATACTTTCGATGGATATGCGAGATACAAGAGATTCGTTCAAAAATTTCACTGCGCGTTGCTTTGACTGTTGACGACGTCTGAAACGGCGATCGCCTTGAACTTGCCTTTATATAGCCTGACCCATTTTTTGATAAAAGAAATGCAACAAACCGGCTGCGACGCCAACAGCGTCTGCGCAACAGCTACACTTGTTTGATATCGAACATGCTCGAAGCGCTATCAAACGCAACATTGCGCATGCGCAGGTGCGACGTCTACGCGTAAAGTGTATGTGTGTGCATACATACATATGTACAATATATATGTGTACGTATGCATCTTTAATGTGTAATTACCTTTTTGCTTATGATTCTACTTCGGCTCATCTTTTGTTTTTGCTTTTGTGCTTTATATGTTTATTATCCATTGCTGTTGTGTTTTATACGTGATTTACCGTTGTCTACCTGTTAATCTTTGCCAAGGTTTCAGTTTCATTCGCTTGTCTTGTGTCAATTGTTCATTTACCTCTCGGTACTTTGGACGCGATCAGCTTCTGAGTTCTTTTTTTCGTTCCTCTTAACGAGCCAGACAAATTACTCATCAACCTTATGTTGATGGCAGACCAAAGCTAACCTTGGCTAGGATAGCTCATGCCATGATAATGACTGATTAAAGTCACACTTGGGTAAGATTTTTCTCGATTTATATTTTGTTGTTTTCCAATTTTTTTAAGAAAATTATCTATTTATTTAATATGATATAAAAATATATATGTATGTATGTATATCAATATAATATAGGATCTAAAAATCTGCAATAAAATTTATTTTTTATATATTATAGATCTGTTAGTTATCTCAATACAAGGAACATAACTATTTAGGTACCACAGTCAAAAAAAAATGAGCAGAATGTCTATATATCTATTTGGGAAAACTCCTCCGCTTTTCATATCAGCCGACTTTGCTATCGTCATACCATCAGTTCCACACTAGAATCAGTTGTAAATTCTATGACCTAGAGCCCGCTCCACGATCGATAACAGAAAATGTCGATTTAAAGTTTTAAAATAATATATTATTTATTATTTAAGTATTAAATATGCTCGATTAATGGAATATATGTAAGTATAAATGAAAATAAAATGATATTTGATCTAAAAAATTGTTTTTTTTTTAATTATACAATATTGTTAATAAAATTAAGGTCACCAATGAAGAATTTCTTTTTTTATTTATTGAGGTATAATTAACAAATTATTAATTTTTAAAATTTCCAAAAATTTCTTGCTTCATGTTTTTAATTGAGTGTGATGTTCACCAATTTAGTAATCAATTTTTGATTAATTTATTTATTTTAAATTTAACTTTTAACTTGAAATAATCTTAATTAATTGAAAGTTAAAAAATGCTTTGTAAATTGTTAAAAAAACAAATTATAAACTTATAAAATCAATATGATTTTTAAATAAAACCAATAAAAATCAAATAAAAGTTGTGGTAAACCAGTGCAAAGAAGAAAGAAATAACAAGAAAATTCAATGAGTTTTCTTAACTCCGTTAAAAAAATACATTTTAAAGGATTTTGTTAGCAAACGAAAAATAAGTTTAAAAAAACAAAAGAAAACGAATGCTAGCTAATGCAAATATATGTATGTATGTACTATGTATTCGTTTTTGGGTGGTTTATCGGGAAAGAATTTCAGTTTTTGCATACAAATGTTCGAGGCAACCTTATCCTAACCCAAACTTGGAATTTTCTTTTACCAATTGCACACACGTGCAAAAAAGTTAAGCTGTTCGAGTTAAAGTTGGTGAAACTGACAGACAGACAAACAAACTGAGAGTTTTGTCCAGGTATTAGAACCCTTTCGAAATCAAATCTAAAAGTGGAAAAAAAAACAAATAAAATTGCACTTAGCGAGCATGTTTGATTTTAAAAATACCCTGTATCCCAATGACAGCTATAAAATATAGAAAATCTATTTTTCTTAAAATACTAGCTTGAAAAAACACGTAAATTTCTATATAAATTTTATTTTATTTTTACTTTTATTAAAAGAAATTTAAAAAAATCTTGAGGTTTGTTATAGAAATTGTATTTATTATATTATATTTCTGTTACTTTTTTTATGTCAACGTGCTCAAATAATATTAACTATAAGATGGATGCCGAGACTAACTTTTGACTAACTTTCTAAAAGAATATCAACCCTAAAACAAAAAAAAATGCAATGCTTCTCTCGTCCTTGAAGATATAAATATCATAGAAAAGCGTAATAATAATTAATTATATTCAATTAAATAAATTAACAAATATTCTTCATTTCAATTATTTAGACTCTTTATTTACTTCTTATACACTTCGATATTATTATTTTTAGCCTCTCTCACAACCTATTCCATCAAAGGTCCAAACCCAACTGACTTAAC
>JBANCX010001054.1:0-11227 GCA_037040065.1 Dettopsomyia nigrovittata | reverse complement strand
GTTTGCTTATAAAATGTGTGTTTTTGATTCGATTGATACTTCATTAGTACATTAGATAGAATATAATATTCCAATTACCTATGCCGTATTTCAAGGACATAGGATTATAGTTGCACCTGTGAGCGGCGCTGTTAGCACCTATCCAGGAAAAAATGGAAAACTTGTCTGTTTTATATATATGGGAAATCTAAAAAAAAAAAAATATTAGTGTACTGCGCGCGAACTACACCAACCATGATACCAAATTTGGTCACTGTGGCTCTTATAATCTCTGAGATCGACGCGTTCATACATACAGACGGACGGACGGACAGACGGACATGGCTATATCGACTCGGCTGTTAATGCTGATCAAGAATACATATACTTTATAGGGTCGGAGATGTTTCCTTATGCCTGTTACATACATTGTTACAAAACTAATATACCCCTTTCCATTTATAAATAGAGTAGTTTTTTGACAAACATTTGTGACATCTCTTAGCTTATAAAGTAAGTATATATTATTGATCATCATCAATATACGAGCGGTATCCGTTTGTTCGTCTTTATGTATAAATGAGTCAATTTCAGAGACTCTGAGAGCTAGAGAGATTAAATTGGGTATCCAAGTTCATGTTTAGTGAAGATTTATTGTCCGATCGAAAATAGGCGAATAACAGATGTAGTTTTTAGCCAATTGCACTGCATCTGATCGGATTGACATAAAAACGAAATTCGATTAACAGATGCAATTTTTCACATCTGATTCAGATTCGCTATAAATTGGACCAAAAATTTTAAATTATATAATAAAGCAAACAAGTTTATTATTGGTCGATGCAAGGTGTCAACTACAAAGTAGAACTGCAAGCGCTTAAATAGTGTTTGCCATTAAGGATCGGGGTATCTCGTAGCGAGCACAATTACTAAGAGTTTACTTTGTTGTTGTAAATGTCACGGCGAAATGTGTTTGTTATCAAAAATTTCGAGAGAAATTTTTGCCGTTTTGAATGCCAGACCCGTCATAAACAAAGTTTGAAGATAAATATATTATGTTGTCTAATTTTTTTTATAGAAATAACCATACGAGCATAATTATAAATTATAATACTGCTGCTTGAATATTACCTTCCATTTATGTATATGGACTTGGAAGCGAAGCTAAAGGTTGACTGCTTCCCTTTCAATTAAGTTTGCTCAAAACAAAGAGCTTAACAAATTAAATGACTTCTAGTGCGTATATTGTTTTGACACCTATGTGATTTTCCTCTTTCCACATTATTGTTACCAAATTGTGGCATGGGCAGCGTCTGGGTTTTGTCAAATTGATGTTGATTGCTCGACTCAGCCCGGTTTGGTTTTGGCTTGGTTTGCTTTGGAGCGCCAACCTGCCATTTGTAGGCAGCACCACCATTGTCCAGTGCAGTACACATGGACAGAGACCACCATCATTCAGCTTGGCATAGGGGTTGAATTTGTGGCTCGAGGTTAGCACTTTGCCCGGCACAAATGTCAAATGCACTGCAAAGTAAACGACATATGACTTTAATCGTATCAACTCTTTGGCTTAGCTTTGTCATATATGCAACATTACTGATGCAGTACTACGAGGAGTTTTCCATGGACCACCCAGTCTTTAACATACGTTTAACAACCGTTGCATCATGCGACTTGGCTTTGATATGCAACAATATTTATTCTTTGACTTCTTGTCTTTTGTCTTTTATGGCGTGGTCTTGGACTTTTTGGTTTTTATGTTTTTATAAATATAGAACGCAACGCACAAATATGTATGTATGTATAATGATGTGCGCAAGTATGATTTACGTTGGACCACCCCGTAATGTTTATGGCCATTAAATTGATTTCAACAACAATTATAATCATAACAACTAACAGAACAAAAATAAAATGTATATAACAGCAAGCAGGGAGCAACCCTAAAAGGCTTACAAAAAAATGTATTCTGCCTTATCAGTATCATCAGGTGCGTCGATAAAGCTAACGCTGTCTGTAAGATCCCGTCAACCTTAGTAGCTATAAAATACCAAACTAGGTTCCAATATTGTACATATGTAAGTGCACTAATATTTTATTATACCCCGATTCATTGAAAATGGAAAGGCATAAGGAGACATATTCGACCCCATAAGGTAGATATATTCTTGATCAGCATCAACAGCCGAGTCGATTGAGCCATGTCCGTCTGTCCGTCTGTCCGTCCGTCCGTCTGTTTGTCTGACTGTCTGTTTGAACGCGAGGATCTTAGAGACTTTAAGAGCTACAGTAACCAAATTAGGTATCCAGGTCCGAATACTGAACGCGCAAAACACTAATATATATTTTATTAAATTTCCCCACACGGGGGTGGTGATATGAAAAAAACAGTTTACAGGTCCAATTTCCCACCTATTGTCTTGAAACTCGAAATGTATATTAATGAGCTTAAAACTGATCGATCTGCATCAAAAATTCATCTGGCCGCCACGTTCAGAACGCTCAAATCTAAAACCTTAAATAAAAGGTTAATTATCAACAATTTACAATTATTTTTTTGGCTTCAGGTATTCCTTACAAGGTCATCCTACCCTAAACTGAAAATAATTAAAATTTTGCTTCAACCAGCAATTGCATCTTTTACCAATTTCATGTTATTGTCACAGCAATTTGAAAAATAAGCGGACATGTTTACATATACATACGCAACTATGCGTACATGTATATACACACATGCAAATGTGTAAGCACAGTCGCATGCGAATTCGTTGCTGGTGATGATTCATCATGTTCAAGGGACCGCTAGATTTCAATTGTTATTGTTTTCGTTTTGTATGTATATACATATGTATGTAAGTGTGTATGAACATATGTTTCGAAACAACTGTTTCAGCTAAGATGATTTTATTCGTTATCGATAACTCGATATGTTTATCGAAAGTAATATATTCAAATTTATTGACGCTCATTTTATTAATTTAATTACAATTTTCGTAATAAATTCATAAAATTATTATTTTATTTAGCTCGTTATATTTTGTAAGATTTGTTGATATATTATAAAATTCATAATTCGAATTAAATAATCAATTTATGTGATTCTGCTTGCGCGCCTAATTGATTTGATGCGCTTATCGATAGGCGATGTCTATTCAAATAACACAGCAGCCACTTTTCCAAATTTGTCACCCATGACCTGAGATTGGCATCAATATTGGATCTACTGAAATATTTTCATAACAATTCCTAAAGGAAACATTGGTCGTTGCATGGCGCTAGCATCGACGTTAACATTACTAAATGCAGAGCACTATTTTAACTATATTGTATTTCCACGCTTGGATCGGGGTATCTCGTAGTCGAGTATACTCGACTAAAGCTTGTTTTTATGTCATATACATATGTCAATATTTTTGGATTGAACCGACCATTCTAGAGAACAGTTTTTGAATGCGAAACATTTTTTTATTTCCCAAGCGATTTCAAGCAATTCTGTTAGTTTAAGGATTAACAATCTGATAAAGTTACATGGAAATCAAAGTACTCTCTTTATACATAAAAATTTGTTCTATGCAGTTTTAACTAAATCCGACTGTTACGACTTAGTCTATAATTATCCAAATTTCAAAAGAATACTCTCCTTGTTTTTTATCAGAACCTTAGTTTATTCGACTTTTATAGTCTGTCATTGCGATCTAACGTCCTAGCTTTAAAAATGGAAACATGGCTTAAGTCAAATATTCTGAACTCAGGAATATACCATTTACAAGGATATTCCATTTCAAGGATATTAATCACTCAGTTCTAACTAGCTTTTATTTCATTCTAACTTGAATATGGCTTATGTTTTTAGTGTTATAGTAAATCAAAATGGATTAAATTAAAAAAAAAATTTTTTTTAAATAACCAAAAATATTAATAAAACGCTACTAAACTAGCTAATTTGCATTTATCGTAAATGATCATACACAAAATACTTTTGAATCTCGATCCATTTGAAAAACTAAAAAGTATATTTTAGTTTTGTGGATAAAGATATAATAAGCGTCAACAGCCAAGTCCATATAGCTCTGTCCGATTGTCAGTCTGTTTAAACTCGTGTATTTCAAAGACTTTAGGAGCTAGAGACACCGATTTCCAATTCCAGGTACGAATACTGTATACGCAGTACCGTAATATATTTATTAATTTCCACCAACCTCCCACATAAAAATATATAACATATCATCTAGACTTTTGGTTCAGACATTCCTTACTATATTTCTGACATAATCACGATCAGATTAAAAATACACCAGATGGAGCAATTTCTATCTAAGCCACGTATGTATGTTTGTGTACATACAGCATCGCGTATCCCCATAAATCAGCAGCGCGCACGTACAAACATTGTACATAAATAAGTACATATACCACAAGTATGTACATATATGTATATTCGTTGCTGTTGATGACTCATCAACGTAAACAAACATATTTTGACAATGTAGCAAAATATGAATATGTATCTACATAGGAATATTTGAATACACTAATATTTTATTCTGTCGATATCGGGTGTATGTATATCCTATAGCTGCAATAGAAACGATTGGCTCGTTGTATTATATAAACAAATGTTTTTATTTTTTAGTGAGTTCAGTAAAAGTTATATCATCATGATTATATTATATTATATTTGAATAATTTTATAGGATATATACAGATACATTGTCAACATGTTGGCGAAAACAAAACCACGTGTGCGGTAAATGGCTGTTTGACTTGGGGTCGAAATTTTAAATAAATTTTCTTTTAAATGTTCAATCTTTTTAAATGGCAAATCGGATATTTCTGAAAATCTAACGGTACTTTCATCTATAAACTTAAATTATTTTCAAATGATTTTGACTGCAGTGCCGTCTCATTAGACAGGGAGTATGACTCTTAGTCTGTGGGTGTAGTATGTACATACATACATACATATTCCAGCCAAGTGTACATACATACATACATATATCTATATGAGTATGTACATATGTCAATATGTATGCGTTTGCTGTTATTGTTGCCAGTTGAGGTTCTATCTTTAACTTGACTGGTCTCTCGCTCAACTGTTTGAGTTGTGTCTGTTTACTCTTAAAGCTAACCAAAATTTCATTGGATCTCGGTGTAAATTACAAATAAAAGCTCGAGCATATAAGGCCTACGCATACATACATACATATGTAAATATATATGTACATACACATCTGTATTTAAAGGTAAGACTTTTGAGTCTTTGCCACCTTTGGTGCTGAGTGTAAAATGATTTTAGTGGTTGCTTTTTGTTGAATTTTTTATAAGGTGCTTGTTTTTTGTATGTCATTTAGTACCAACATATTTATATGGCTTGCTTTAAAATTCATACAAATCTGCCTCAACTCTTTGACTGAGCAATGCACTCAACTGAGGTCAGGTCACCGCATCTGTACTTATTAGCAATTTAAGCGTATTCCTTCGACTAATATATACACACACATACACATAAACATACGCACATTCACAAATAAACATTCATATACATATATACATATATACATATATACATATATACATATATACATATATACATATATATATATATATACATACATATACTTACATACATATATATATTTGCGTCAGTACTCAGTACTCACACATATACAGACCTATGGTACATCGCATTTCACTCGTGGCAAGGGTTGCAAAAGTTTGGCGCTCTGGCTCTCAATTTGCCAGTTTTACTCGGCTCAATTGTTGGGGCACTTTGGACTCCGCCCCGTCACAGACGATCCCAATGCAATTTACACGTACAAATATTGTGTTATGTGTTCGCTGCGTTGGTGTTTTATTTTATTTGATATTTTTATATGAGCCACGAGCCTATTTGAAAAATGCGAAAGGGTTATTATACTTAGCACAAATCTCTCTAGATCAGCATCAACAGCTAAGTTGATATATATGTATTTACATATATATACATAGGTTTCCCTGTTTGAACAAGGGATTATAAGAATTAGAGAGGCAAAATTTTGTATCTATGCTGAAAGTACAAATTTTCCAATTTCCCCCCATCAAATCGAACAGAATGATTAGAAAGAAGATGAGAGTATGTGCGAGTATTATCTTGAAACTTTGCATATATGTATGTATGCTACTGAGCCTATAATTTATTTATTGATTTATTTTTTTTTTAAGTTTTCTTGATTTTTAATATTATTCTTATTATATTTTGTAAACTTATTTATCCAAAGTTTTCGATGCCACATTCTAAAAACATTTTACCATGAAATTCTGCATAAATAATAAGACATCATAATACTGATCTACTGTGCTGTTTTCCTAAAAATCGGATCAAACAAATTTTTAAAAAAATCTAAGACAGCATTCAATACAAACAACCCTGATGTTAAAAAGTCAATCACGCGCTCTGTCGGCCTGTTGGTCTGCGTTCAATGATAGGAGAAAATATTATTTATGCTTTACAGCTTATCAATATAAACCAATACGTCACAAAGTTTAATTATTTTTTTTTTTTTTTTGTTGTACGCATTTAATTTTTGCAGTGTGAAACAGTCACGCTAACTTCGGGATTCGCTGCTTTTGCACACAAACACGCTGTTTGGTTGTGTGGGTAAAACTGGTTTAGAGGATGGTTTACTTACTTGCACTGATTTTGTTTTTTTTGCATTTGTTTTTGCAGTTTGTTTTGTATTTGAAAATCACGCATTTTTACCTTACGCATTAGGATAACGCTCAATTTCCCACTACCCAACCCCTTACCGCCAATCAATCATCACCCTAACAACTCTCTCTCATGTAAGTGAAGCCAGCATGTCAACAAAACTGGGATACGAATGCCCTCCACAGAATTTTGCGGTATGTGTGCCCCAGAGAGAAACACAGCATGCTGAATATAAAATACAAACAACCAAAACAAAACCAACAAAATAAAATAAAATTCTCAGCCTGGATTGTATAGTGTGGTGTACCGGCCAAGCCAAACCGGTGACATCATTATTGTGTGCAATTTTCAGTTAAATTATTTTTACACCCACCACCGCAACAACAAATTTCTGCATGCAAATTCAATGACATTTATATTTTGGGCTCAAGAAATATGCGTATGCGTATGCATATGTACATATGTATGTATGTATGTGGGCGCTTGCACTTTTTGCCAATTGAATTTCAACTATTTGGGCTTAAGTTGTTATTGTTGCTTTTGTTGGTTTTTTAACAACAAAATAGCAAGTGCAAATTTTAATTTATGACCAAAAACTAACCAACGTTTTGTGGGTTTCAAGTTGTGTGGAATAATATTGGTATACCTACAAAGCTTTTGGTTTTTTTTATTTATATATTATATATTTGTTGTTTTAGTTATACCTGTTTAATGACAAAAGGTTTTTTAAATCATGTTATCCAAATGAAACATGGATCAATTTTGAGCCCCATAAATCAGACATATTTTTATCAGCATTTACGCACCAGTCGATCCTTCAATGTCCATCTATTTGAATTTTTTTGTTTTTATTGCTTTTTCAACCAACATCACATGTTTTGAATTTTGATATGATTTTGCGATAAGAATCAAGAAGGCGGGCATCTCTTAGCAAAGCACTTGACTGTGTTTACTGGTTCACTATCTACTTGAAATAATAGAAAAAATGAAAGTAAATGCGAGTACGAACTATTGGTTGCTCTAGTTCTTATAATTTCCTAGATCTTCGCGTTTATACAAAACAGACTAACAAAACCAGATCGACTTGGCTTTGATGTTGTTTAATAACATAAATACTTTAATCTTTCTCCTTGTTACAACAATTTCTACTACTTTTATATGGCTTATTCCTAGTTTCAGTGTGATGGTATTTAATTTAAAAAGTTACAACTCTCTAGTTATGCTGTTCAATATGAGTCTTCCAGCAGTCCAAACAAATTTAATGATATTGAAGCCCGATTTTCATATATACATACTTTGTCCAATGGTCTGGACTGCCAAACTTGCTTAAAATAATAAGGAAAAAACATATGATATAGGCGATATAACCGAAAAATAGCTTGATCTGCGCCCGGTGTATAGGAATCTGCATACCAAGTCTGACGTCTCTGGATTGATCCGGCTATTGACCCTGAACAACAACAATTATACTCGTACTTTATGAGGAGAGACGACTCTCACACTGCCTGTTACATAGGCGGTTATACAAAAAATTTAAAAGTGTACAAATAACATTTTTTAAACAAACATACATATGTATGTGTAAATACACCTAATTTCAAGGTTGAACATCAAACCAAGGGCACTTTTTAGATTTTTTAAATCGTATTGGGATAAAACAATAATCGAAAGTGCTCGACTAAAAGATCTTTGCCTTTCAGTTCGAAAGTGCCAGCTAGTAAATAATATACATACTACAAAGTAGGGTTTATTCCAACCAAAAACATTTTTTAACTTAGTGATCTAACCCTAGGCTTCGAGCCTACTGGAGTTAAAAAACTATGATATGCTTGAGATATTTTTTTTATAGATAAAATAAGATTTATAAATTAAGAGAGAAATTAGAGTATTGTTTGTCCTGACTGACTGATTGGCAATCAACGCACAGCCTAAACGATAAGAGCTAGAATATTTCACTGAAGTAGTAGTGAAAATTAACACAAAAGTGTGAAATATTTGCATTTAACTTAATGGATTGCGAAAAAAAGCGCGATAAAAAAATTCTAGTGTTAAAACGAGTCGTGCAGTTTTTTTTTTATAATTAGAGAAACATTACGACTACACGATAAGGGCTACGGGCAACGGACAACGGGCCGCGGGCTTCGGCTACGTGTTACATACTACGGGTTACGGGTTACAGGTTACCTGCTATGATGGGTATAGAAAATATGGACTATGGGATAGGGTCTACAGACTACACGATACGGAATACGGGCTATGGAAAGGCTGGGCTTACACTCTTCTATTCTCTTTTTAATTTATTACATTAATTTGTGTATTTATGTATTTCTTTGTAGAAGTGAGTGCCAGGAAAACCGTGGACCTCGGAGAATCTGGGACTGTCTCTTAATTTACAAATGATTTATTTTGAAATCGGTTAATTTTACAAGATATTTATTGAGAACCAAGTTAGGAAAATCTTATCCTTATTTTGCAATCTTAATTAATCAATCTGATTTAATCTATATACATATAAGAGGTGATATGCGATTTTCTATATGTGCACCAGGTGCCTCGAGTTACTTGCTAGTGTTTAAAATTGTTAAAGAACAGACAGTCTCGTATACGGAATGTCTTAATTGTAAAAAGCCACGAAAGTGTCTCCATCTAATACTGTTTCGCGCAGCATTACCTTGAGACAGTGTGTGATAAAGCCCTTACGCGTAGGACATGCCATGTTAAATGGAGTGAACTTTTTGTATAGGAGAGAAGTGAGTAGCTATCGTCTCTTTTGTATTGTCTCTGGCTTAAAACTGTTTACCAGCACTGCAGGGTTGTTTATTTCTCACACAATTACACATACGCGAGAAATTGAATTGTTGTTTAATGCACACAGGGCACGACCATCTCAAGCCACCTTAGCCGGTTCACACCTCCACACTTAAAATGCCTCATATTGTCACATAACCAGCAACATACAAAATACAAATAGTAGTCGGTCTCTGCAAGCGTAACTGCATTTTTTCGAGGCTCGATCCACTAAAACGAATTGCTCACTGAGGTAATAAAGAGAAAACTAATTTTCGGAAATTACACTAACAAATATAGGTAATGGAGGTCGAAGACTTTTAAAAAACAGACAAACAAACCTGAAGACGAGCACTTGGTTACAGAAACAAAAAATCAAGCAAGTGCAATAAACAACAACAAGCCATGAGAGTGACGTTGTGATGATAAATACCCTCAGCGCTTAGTCTAGCCAGTTGGCCAAATAAGTAAGCCCACAGCTGGCCGCTTTCGGTGTATACTTTGTATTTTTTCTCTAATTCGCATGCTCCCTTACTCACACGCTCTCTCATTCAGACGCTTAAATATTTCACATAAAATTAATAAATATGTGAGCGGCACGCGTCAAACTAGAAGCCCTAGTCGATTGTCCTCCAATCCAAGCGTTAAAATATCCACTAAATACTTATAATAGCAACGACTGTTCAAACGCCTGCAGTACTGTCTACGGGCTTTGTTGTTGATACAATAGATCAATATTATTACGGGAATTACCTGAATTACTAAATTTGAGATTTGAGATCAAATTGAAAATTAAGTAAACTTTTTGAGTTTCCTTACAACAGGTGTTCAATTTCAACTGTATATAGTTTTTTTTATTGGCGGGAGGGGTGTCTGTTCCATAAAAATATATTAGTGTAGCGCATGTTATATACACCAACCTAGATACAAAATTTGGTCTATCTAGCTCGTATAGTCTCTGAGGTCGACGCGATCGAACATATTTTCAAATGGATCGGGGTATAAAAATAACAGAAGCAAATTATTTAAATTTGTAATTTATTGTCCCTCCGTTCCTTTGACCAGTCGTCAACTATTTTATAACCAAACAATGGCGGCAGTTTGACACAAAAATATACATACATATGTATGTACAATGTATCTATACTTATAAAGTTTATATTATAAATTTAACAAAAATATTTTTTTTTTCTTTTTTGGTTTTGATATCCAATCAAAATGAACATACATATGTACAATATACAAAAATTATTTCATTCAAAAAAATAAGATTTTTCCCGATTATAACAACTTCAGGATAAGCCCCATGTCAATGCAGATTACTCAAATTCAAACTCACACTTACAAAGTTTGATGGAAATAGCTTTGTAACCAAAAAACTTTCTATACAACGATTAGTTTTCGGCTTTGATGTTGAATATTCAAGCAGATAACTGCATAGTTTAGTGGGAAAAGCCTAGACAACAAAAAAATTTTTCAGACTGGTTTTAGGTCAGTCGTGCCCATGGGAGCTACATATCAGCAATATATATGCTATATTCCCAATTCGATATATGTACTATAACCAAGAACCTGAATATCGAGTTAGATGTTCCTATCTTTTATACACCCAGAGATTCATGCGTTCAAACAAATTAATGAAGCAGATCCCTTATACACCGAAAACTAAAAGAAAACTAAAACGAAAATAAATTTAAAAAAAGCAAATGTCGTCTGTTGGGCCTCGCAGCCACGAAGGCTTGCATCGGGGTATCTCGTAGTCGAGCACACTCG
>JBANCX010001051.1:0-11250 GCA_037040065.1 Dettopsomyia nigrovittata | reverse complement strand
ATCCCGTTGCTGAGAGCGAGAGTGCGAGAGTATGTCCACGATCGATGCGTGAGCATATACATATTTATATTTTTCCAATGGTAGAAGGCGACGGGGGTACAGTGACAGGGTAGGGTGCTCTATGTAACTCGCGCACATGTTTACATATGTATATGTACATACGCATGAACGCGTACATGTACACACACATGCAATACGAATTTGTTGCTGGTGATGACTCATCATGGACAAGCGAGCGCTAGGCTTCAATGTTATTATTTTCGTTTCGTATGTATGTATATACCTACCATATAAACATATGTTTTCAGCTTCAAATGATTTTAATGGTTATCGATAGTTCGATACATTTATCGAAAGTAATTAATGATCATTTTATTAATTTAATTACAATTTTGGTAATTCATAAAAATATTATTTTATTTAGCTCGTTATATAATCTAAGAGCTGTTATTATATTAAAAAATTAATAATTTATTATTATTTATTGGGCATTTCGGCACTTGGAACGGGGTATCTCGTTGTCGAGCACACTCAACTAGAGCTTCCTTAATTGTTTTTCTTATTCTCTCTTTATATTTACATATATACATTTGATACGTGTCCAATTCCTTTTTAACTTTTTATGCAGACAACAATTATAACGAGTAGATGACAGCCGGTAGAGGAACTAAACAATATTTCCCTGAAATTATGACAGGAAACATATGAAAAGCTAACAATGTGAGCAAGCGATGAAAATAATAATAATAAAACTAAAATTTTTTATTAATTATTTTTTAGTATTTTTTAAAAGATTTAGTAAATGGAAGCGCTTAAGGGTTCGTTTCCAAAATGTCGGACTAAAATTTTAATTATTTGATTAGCGTGTAATATGTATAATGTTACTATTAAATTTGGATTTTTCCCTTCTTTGTTGTTGAAAGGGATGAATTTTAAGTGAAGAGTCAGATTTTTGACGGACGGTTCCTCAGTTTTTTAACTTAGAAGAGAACAAGAGCCTTTGTTATACTATAAGATTCAAAGTTAATATTTAAAAAGAAACAATCGAAACCGAAATAAATTGCAGAAATGAATAGTTTTCTGATTAAAGTAACGAAATTTTAAAATACAATAGAATTCGCAACTGGTTCTGGTGTAAATCTGATAGCAAGATCGCATCTTCAGTCGATAACAAAGTCTACTGATGAGGAACTTTCTTTGTAGGAACTTTCCGACAAAGCTGCACAGACATCCTAAATACTTCTAATTATTTTGTATAGAGATCTTCTTAATGCATCGTGTTGCTGGAAATATTGTCACCTATCTGTTGTCTTATATCATCTAGACCACTTTTATATAAATTATTTTTCTTTACTTTCTGCTTTCAACCCGTTTTACAGACCAAACGTTATCAGCTGACAACGCACAACCCTCATCAAAATATAAATTTCTCTTTTATTTTTCCGATTTACCTGGGGGCGTTATAGCTCAACATGCTATTTATGGCGACACCTGAACACCTAGAGGCGCCACCAAAAATCATTTTTTCATCTTTACATTTCTGTCTTTGAAGATACAGGATACAGAATTTGATTAGTTGCCTGAAGGCAATTGCATGGCTAATAAGATTTTCAGAAAAATCTAAGGTATTTGAGGGCGTGTCAAAAAATTAAATGAAAAATGTTAGCTGCCAAAGCACTTGATGAGGCGACGTATGGGCCCCCACTTGACTGGGCTAATTTTATTAATGTTGCCAATTTCGAACTCATGGTAATTCCCCGCTCAACTCTCTTACCACACCACACACACACACACACACACACACACACACACAGGTGGGTTAAAGTCAATGTAAGGGTTGGTCTGTGGGGTCGCCCAAGCACAGGACAGGGCAGAGAACGTCGCTTACGCGTGCAATTAAATATAAAATATTTAAGAGATAGACTTCAATAAAGTAGGGCGGACAAGAGGAAGAGCCTTATGAATAGCCAACAGGCAGAGATGGTCGGCAACCCAGAGAAGAGCTGAAAAGCAGCGAAAGCTACCACAACGCGCTCATTTGTTCGCAAACTTTTGAAGCAAACAAAAGGTGCTGTAAAAGGCTTAAGAGACAGACACAGAGAGAGGGAGAGGAAAGTGGAAAATGTAGAAAATGTGTAAAATGTAACTGGAAGAAACTGGCTTCGTTGAGGCTAATTAATAATTTTTAGGCCATTCAGCAAAAATTATGTAGCTATATGTATGTTTGTAAGGTAGAGAAAGCAAGTCAACAGCAGCAGTGTTGCCCAATCAGCAAAATTTATTAAACAAAAAAAAAAAAAAAAGGAAATCAAAATTTTTAAAAAATTTTCTTAAATGTGTTCAGTCGATTTTATTAGTTGTAATATATATTTAACTAATTTTGATCAGTTTTCGATACAATATAATAATTAAAAATCATTACAATTGATCAATAAATCAATCCAATGCTCTTAAAACTCGAAAAACTATCGAAATTTCGAGTTTTTAGGCAGGAAAATATGTATTTACAAATTTATGTTGTTAGTTAGCTTAATTTTTGTACAGAAAGTATAATCTATGAGGCTCAAGGTCATACAAATGGGAGTTAACTCTAATTATTATTGTTATATTATTATTTTTTCATACTTTCCCACATTTCACTTAAACATTATAATTAAGAGAGGTTCTACAGCTAGCTCTAGGTCATACAAATGATAGTTAAGTCTAATTTAATAATTCTTTATCCATTTTAAATTATATTAGATTGTTATCTTCCTTAAAACCATATACTAAAGATATTCTCTATAAAGTTTAGTAAGGCAACCTTTATAAATTACTTTACTATTTTCTTTTTAATCAAAAAATCAGCTTAATTTTATTGTACAACGTTGGCAACACTGGTCATTATAGCAGGTGCGTGCTGCCGGCACAACTTTGACTCAAGTTGATTAAGTTGCTTTTTAATGAAGTTCAAAGTGATTTCACTTGCAATTAATGCCTGACACGACACGGCACGGCAGAGCACAGCATGGCCAACTTCTACAAGGATATTAACTCACAAATACAACAAAGTCAGACCAAAGATATCAACTGACTCACTGACTACAAGTAACTGACTGTAACTGAGAAGTTTAGGTTATAAGCTTACCTCAGACACGGCTATTGTTCAGGGAGCGTGATTGATGCACTCAAATCAGATAAATGGCTTAAGACAATTTACTTTTGACATTTACAATGATAACAACACAGACGCACCCACACACACACACACACAATTCATTATGAAAGTCCTTTGGACTCGTTAATAGTTATTTAAAAGATTGGAGTATTCAAAAATATTATAATAATATTACTTTCAATTGCAGCTTGCTAGAGAGATGCCTAGAGATATTTGCATAGCCTACTACTCGCTCTCGCATTGGCAGCTTCCAAATTTATAGATTGGAAATCCGTTCAGAAAAAAGAGATTTGCGTGCAAGCTATTTTCTCCTTTTTCCCCCCCCTTGGAGTTGGAGTTGGGGCACGCACTTTCACTATGAAATGTAACTTTTGTGAAAATTTCAGCTGTGTAGCTCTTACCATTTAGGTTGTCAGGAGAAACCATTGCATATACATAAATACATATATAGGAGTAGATAGATATTGTTCAATAGAGAAAGTTCTTTAATTTAAAAATGTTTAATTAAATGACCAAGAAAAAAAAAAATTAAATAATACAATTCTCGAATTGTGTACAAAATATTTAAATGATGTACAAATCTCTTGAATCGAAGTGATGATATATAGTTGATATAATTGTTTTTCTTTCTTTCTTGTAACAAGAATTTTGCTACATAATGTATTGATCTTGATGCCATATGGGATTGAATGAATTTTTGAGTCGAAAACCTTCTATTTGCTGCTTGTTTTTATGGGGATGATAATGATTGTTTTATGGTTGGACAAATACCTGGATTTCTCCACATTGTGTTATCAATTATTTTGCTCTATTTGGCTTTGGATAGAGTCTTTCGAACTAATTTGGAAAATCATCTTGTTTAGGAACTGGCGTCGATCCAAGTACATAACTACCATTGACACGACGCAAATAGCCTCGAATGGATGCCTCATACATGACATTCGGTACAAGTCGCTCCATCAAATCCTTGGGGCAATTGAGACGCTCCGCCAGTTTGCTTATCATCTGGCTAAAAGCAATCGGCTCTCCCTGTTCAACCATAATGCCGAGCAATGTATTTAATATAATATCATTCCATTGATATAAACGATCAGCTGTCTGCTGAGCAACCTTATAGCCATTATAGCTGATATGACTGCCAAATGATTTACGCAAAGGATTGCGAAAAAAGTCCGGCTTATAGTTGACATAACGACGTGGTTCATACGCCGGTATATCGAATATTATCGGCCTTGGTGGTTGAGGCAGCGGCTGCTGCTGCTGCTGCTGCTGTTGCTGCTGCTCCTCCTCTTCCTCCTCGTCTTCCTCCAGTTGTTGTTGAGCATTTGGCAACATTTGCATTGGATTTGGCATCTCATGCGAGATGCGAGTGCTGCCCTGTGAAGACATCAACGTTTCAGGCAGCTCCGACTGCTGCACATTGGAAGGCAGCATTGATTCCTGTTGCTGCTGCTGCTGCTGCTCTGGAAGCGGCTGGAACATCATAGTGCCTTGCTGTTGCTGATCTGGATGCAGCTGATAAATAATAGTCGGCTGCTGCTGTTGCTGCTGCTCAGGCTGCGGTTGCAAAATAAAAGTCGGCTGCTGTTGCTGCTGCTCTGGCTGTGTCAGCGGCTGGGGCTGCAGCTGAAAAATCATTGCCGGCTGATGCTGCGGTTGCTCGAGATGCGACTGGTAAATCATTGGTGGCTGAAGCTGCTGATCTTGCTCCTGCTGCTGGAAAATTACAGCTGGTTGCTGCTGCTGCTGCTCCTGATCAGCATGTGACTGGAAAACAACAGCCTGCTGCTGTTGCACCTGCTCTGGAAGCGGCTGATAGATCATTGCAGGCTGCTGCTCTGAATGCGGCTGATAGATCATTGCAGCCTGCTCCTCTGAATGCGGTTGATAGATCATTGCAGCCTGCTCCTCTGAATGCGGCTGAAAGATCAGCTGCTGCTGATGCTGCTCTGGATGCGGCTGGAATATCAAATTTGGCGGCTGCTGTTGCTGATCAGCCTGCGGCTGGAATATCAAATTGGGCGGCTGCTGCTGTTGATCAGCCTGCGGCTGGAAAATCATTGTTTGCGGCTGAGACTGCTGCTGCTCCTCTTGATCTAGCTGCGGCTGGAATATCATTGTTGGCTGCTGCTCTGCCAGCGGCTGGAATATCATTGTTGGCTGCTGCTGCTGCTGCTGCTCAGCCTGTGGCTGATACATCATAATGGGTTGCTGCATCTGCTGCTCTGCCTGTGGCTGATAAAACACAGTGAGCGGAGGCTGCGACTGCTGTTGTAAATCACCAGCGATGTAATATGGATATTCAGAAGTTGGAAATGAATTCAACAATGGAACGGAACCATTTATTGGTGGTCCGCCATGGGCAATAGGAACCCACATCACTTGCGGCAACTGCCCCAATCCATGAACAACACACTGCTCTTGCTGCCCATAAATGTTCACCGGCTGTTGTACTTCCAGCTGATCTTGCTCTGGCGGCTGTTGCTGCTGCACTAAATTGCATTCCATGCTAATGGCCGATAGGCCACGTGGCGTGAATGTTAAAGCCATTGGATTCAGTTTGGAATGCTTGAAATATTGTTGAACGTATGCCATTTTAATGCAATGAAAAAAAAATATAAATCTCCAAAAAATTATTGTATAAATGACGTAACTTTTTCTATCTCAGTTTTGATTCTCAACAAATAAATTAAGAGTTTAAGTTTCTACACCTTTTTCGACAATTCAGACAAGGCTGCCTTAATTTTCACATCATTTCTCAGCTAGCTTGCTTTGAAAAGTGTATTTTCAATGACAAGCACAAGGCACAAGGCATACTTGAACAAGGGCACGGCGTTGGTAGGGATGCATATCGATTATATATCGATATTTAATAAATTAAATTAAATAGTGATTTAGACATTTTTCGGAAGGATTTCTATATATATTATATAAATTTATTCGTTCTGTCATAACTGCCCATAATTCATGTAATATATCGATCAGCTTATGGATTGTCCATGAAAAGCTGAGAATGCACAGTAAAAAATAAAAGCTGTTCAAACAAAATCTAACAGAATTTTGTGTTGAAAAATACTAACAATTTTGATCACATCATTTCGGTGCAATCTTTTAAAAGGTTTACTCTAATTCAACATATTAAAACATCATCATTTTCCAAATAGATTTCGAACGTTTTCTCTTTAAAAATATACCTATATAATGTGAAATTTCTTATTGCCGATCTTCCATGCGTTGCATTCGTGTTGAAACAAACTTGCAACATTATTTTTTAAATTTTTTATTTAGCTTCAATTAAACTTGAACCTTGAAATGTAATAAACAAATTGAAAAGAAAATCAATTTATCAATATTTTGACTCATTTTAGTATCGAATCGTTGAATACTACTCTCTGTAACCTCCTTAGAGCTTCTGGATTACTTTTTCTAATATAATAAATATCTTTAAAAATATTTAATTTTGTTGGAAAAGCTAACTACGACAGATGGCACGCTCCGAACGGTGTTGCCATAATCAATTCGGTTTCAATTTATCCTGGTCACACTGACACTTTCTTAAAGCTTTATGGAGAAGATGGGAAAGGTTTCTGCGGATCAGTTGAAAATTTAATGAAAATTTACGAGAAAAAAATCGATCATTTAATAATTTTTTAACACTAGAGAACAATGTAGAGCAATAGATATTCGAATTTTGGAAATACAAAAAGTATGACCGTCTAAGGTCGCTTTTGATGATTGAGAAGAGAGAATTCCGTATTTCTGACATGCCAGCTAAACAATCAGTGTTGTAAGCTACAAAAATAGACAGAGTTGCAAGTCAAAAATAAAATATTATAAAAATAATTTGAAAACTTTAGAGAGTAGAGACATCAAAAAGTTTTAAATAATACGGACAGCTTGTATGTGCTTGTATGAGATTTGTTAAATCTGAGACAAAAAACTGTCAGTAATTTGTTGTTGGACCAACCTGATGTTGACAGATGTCCAGATGAGTGCATGACAACCGTGCCACTGACGTTTATTCGCAACGCGACTAATTGGAGCTGCAGCAAACCACAATGCAGCGGCAAGAGGTGTTCGTAAGCTGGTTAAACCTATATAGCTGACATATCTACATACATATGTATGTATATTTCTACAATAGTAGTACTACTATTGTACTACTACAATGCATATAAATATCCATAAATGCTGAGCATACCAAGTAGGTAAACACTTTCCACCAACAACAACAACAACAACAACAACACGAACAATACAAGTTGGTGCAAAATTTTTGCGGTTGTATTTCTTTTTAGCCAGAGTGCTTGACAATTATTTACACTCAAAAGTTTTGCCAAGTTCCCAGTTCGTAGTAGTTGCAATGCATAAATGAAGTTGTTGCTGGAACACAAACTGTACACTTAAAGAAATTACACTTTAATCGAACCAACTTTTTCTCCAACTCGTTTTGTTTCTCTTCAAAAAACAGTCGAATTACAAGAAATGGAGATTGCTCCAAAACGTATTCATTTAGCGGGCTCAAGGTCAGTTGTTTATGCTAATAAAAGATAAATAACTTTGATTACGCCTCACTTTAAAAAACAGTGAGCAGCTTTTTGCTTTCGACTAAAGCCGCGCTTCAACCATGCCATCATTACGACACTAGAACCAGTTGGGAATTCTTTGTGCACATAATGATGAGTTGGCAAAAGAGCGTTGCAAAACATACATTGCATTAATTAATTCAAATTCTTTAATAATTATTAAACAATTTTTTTAGTTGTTGCAGCGAACATAAATTCTGTTTCCAAGAAAATGCCTCTTTAAGGTTGGATTTGTCGTCATCTTCCGTACATCGTGTATTCAAAGAGATTTATCCGATGAATATAACTATTATGTACTATAATGATAATAAAATAAACAAAATTTTTTCTCTAAGAAATACAAATATTTGTAAATTAGTGAACAGCAGGTTAATTGCACTTTTCTGCATCATTTTCTTTAAGTGTAGGCCACACAGGACTACAGCCAGGACATGCATGAACATGTGTATGTGTTGCTGCCCACCTGAAGCAGTTGCTTGTTTCAAGTTGGAAACTTTGGATAGCAACTAGGCAAGTTATGGGTTGCGGCTCTGCCTGGCGACAATTGTAAAAAATTATGCTGGTTTTTGTCTCTGTGTGTGTGTGTGTAGTCCCAGATGTTGGCAACTCTGGCTGTAGCTATGCTTGAATGGCTGCCTGCCTACCTACTATGTAGCCAGCCAGCCAGTCAGCCAGCCTGTTGTCCTTGCAGACAATTAAGCAGCAACAATGCAACTAGGAAAAGCTTTACAAATGCTCAACGATGCCACAGTAAGTATTTGGTAACAGAACTCCTGCTGAGCATAGGTATGTGTGTATTAGTCCAATGTTTGTGCTTACCTCCAGACACATTGAAGTTCATTGCCGAAAAAAAAGAAAAAACTTTTCAAACAGAGTGGCAACCCTTCATCAACCAATACCCTAGCCAAAAGAATTTTACAAATTACAAAACACAAAGTATAATTTACTTAATTGCGATGTATCTTTAATCACAATAAAGCAAAAAAACAATACAAATGAGAAAATAGAAAAATATATATTTGCATTTATAACCTTGAATTTGGTTGGTGGACTGTACCGTTTGCGGCAAAGTCTTGTGTCCTTTCGCTTAATTTACAATTTTGGCTAATGGAACGCTGTTTGTTGCGTTGTTTATCATAGTCCTTGAGGCGCTCTGGCGACATTAACAATCTTAACAATCGATAACGATTGTCATTTCGATTGGCAGTACACATAGTACATATAAAACGGGACAGTTCATGGCCAAAGCATGTCCTGCGCTGTTGGCCATCGTCATCGGCTACATAGGAACGTAGTGCCAGTCCTTTAAGATGAAAATCATTGAAATGTTTAATTTAAGATAAATAATACAAATTATCCGAAACGCTTATAAAGAAAAAGTTGTGAAAACCTCATCTAAACCAAATAATTTTTGTTAAAAAGTCTTCAAAAAAACATTTCCTTAATTATTTTGGTTCTATAAATAATAAATTATGGAAGCGGCCTAAAAGTTCTTTGTTTATCTCAATAATAAGATAAATAACTTCGTATTTACTACAGGATGAGCAGGAAGGCTCCTACGCTTAACTCATCAGCAGATTTTGCTATCTGACTGACGCAGCGCTCTCTTGCCATACACCATCAGTCTCACACTAGAACCAGTTACGAATTCTAATGCTCATTTGAGCTGACTTCGTGCAAAAGCGTTGCATGCGGATCAAAATTTTATATCTTGTATGCTGCATATTATGTTTGGAGTCGTTTCTTATATATTTGGGAAGAAAAAATTCGTTCCTTAGTCACTTTGGACGTAACCTAGATTTCTTTTCCTTTTTCCCAGCTTTATTAATTGATTCTTTAGATGAGAATTTCTATTTTATTGGAGCTACATTTTGCTATGCATACTTACCCACAACGAAGACCTTTGCTATTTCCTTGAGTGAAGATTGGTCCTTGAGCATGTTGCTACTGAGTTTAGCAATTAACTATATGAAAAATATGAAATATATATTGTTATTTATCATATATAGATATTATTAGTATATGTGTAGTGTATATAAAGCATATATGTATTTGTATACTCGTGTTTATCAATTTCTAGACGAACGTAGTGTTGGACGTAATCGATGGGCTCCGTTTTTTGTTGTTTTATTTGTTTTGAAAGCCTTTTAGCGACTACAATTTGGAATATACAATTTTAAACTACAAAATTCAATTGAATACTAATCCTTGCTGATGAAATGATACTGAAAATTCGTTTCGAATTTTTTATTCTGCCATAGTTTGCTGCGACACATTGTTCCCTTCAATGTTTATCTAAAAGCTTTACGCCTGCCTTGATCGACAAAAATTTCTGAAAAAATAAAAAATATTCAAATATTTTCTATTAAGACTGTTGGATACTTTATAAAAATTGTTCAAATTAATGTAATTGTTTTTTAATGTGAATTCAATTTTTGTTTGAAAAAAGAAAATAAATAAAAATAATATGAGAAAAAGCTCGAAATGATAACTCAGCAACTTAACTTTTAGTCAGTATGATTAATTTACAGGGTATACAAAAAAGGAAAATGAAAAATTCCAACGCCAGGCAAACATAGCGATACAAAACAATTACAAAAATTGCCCATCCACGAAGCTTCAAATCAAATTCACTAAAAAATTTGTCCACACACAGCGGAAATTGAGTAAATTTGCACAAAACGTTGACCAAATTTTTTTGCACTTTTCTAATTTTTTTGGTTTTTTTTTGTGAAACCGTTTGCCACAGCTGGGCCAAGTTCATTTAGCATACTGTTGAAATTCATGAGCATGCCCCATGTATGACTATGAGACCATCATATGTGTTGACGATGACGATGACGATGAAAATAATAATGATGATGATGATGACGTCGCTGCTGATGGCCATCAGTTGACAACATGTGTGCCTAAGCGCTGCATATAAACTGTGTAAAATTGTTAGAGATTTCCAGGGTGAGTTAGACGGTCACAGGTGCTACGATACTACAAAAATGCGAGGTATTGTGGATGTGGTTCTATTTATATATTTTGTTGTTGTGCTATTGCTTTACTAATACAATTGATGCAATGACACCAAATAATGAGTTAAAAATTGGCTAATAAGACACAAGTTTTTACTAATTTAAAGAAAAAATTCATTTTTTAACATAAAATTGGCTCATTTTCAAGGACAACATTCTAAATATGTTCTGTGTTCTACATCTGGACGTGCAATACTCGAGTTATCTTCCTTCCTCACATTCAAACGACCCAACGACACTAAGACCAAATGAGTGAATAGTGATGTGATGCATCACGACGCGATATAGGAAAGAAATTAAATTGATTTAATTAAAAGAAAAATTATATAAATTAATTTTACTTAAATTTTTAAATAGATTTCTCACTTGATTAGACAGTTAGCGCGACCCAAAATAGGAAGGATATTAATTTAATTAAGAGAAAAAAATGTTTAAAATAATTTTACATCAATTTAGAGTTAGATTAGGGCTTTAGCGCGACGCG
>JBANCX010001050.1:0-11252 GCA_037040065.1 Dettopsomyia nigrovittata | reverse complement strand
TTCAAATCGAAAAAAACGATTTACAGGTGCAATTTTCCACTTATTCTTTTGAAATTCTGAATGTATACTAATGAGCTAACAACTGATCGATCTGCATCAAAAAATTTTGGATGACACGCCCACAACGTCCAAAATCAAAAACATGCGTATAACAGGTGTAATTTTTCACCTGTGTACTTGATGCTCAGCATATGTGATTTTTATCATAATATTTATCAAATGTACCAATTTTATGTCTATCGGATTAAAATTGGAGGTTTTATAGAGCAAACATGGTTGTCATTGGCTTTCGCAAGGAGCAAGCTAGCACTTGAATCGGGGTATCTAGTAGTCGAGCACACTCGACTAGAGTTTCCTTACTTGTTTTTTCTTTGCTCTTATTAACTAGGCAGCTTTAGTATCAGCTTAAGCTGATATGAATATTAATGCAGCTAGAAATAGTAGCTTTTGAAAAAGAAAAGTTTAAAAACTGTTTCCATTACTTGAAAATCTCATCAGTTACTTTCTTGTAGATAGATAGAGTACAAATATGTGTAATTTTCCTAATGCATTGATAACTTTTCTTTAAAAAAAAAAGTTTTGATTTATTTTAGCGTAAATTGTTGGGCAAGGACTTTTATCAATTAATGTCAAATATTGAAATATTCAATTTTTTTTCTTTTTTTTTGGTTTTTTTCATTATTAATTAATATTTTGCTTTTTTTTGCTAGCTTTCATTTAAATTGTACATCTAATTAGGGCCAATTATGTGATTAAATATAACCTAAAAAAGAGAGAAAATTATATTTCTATGACATTATATATGAAAATTGTTTAAATTGCAAAATCATAATTCATGCGAAAATCGAAAATATAATGGTATAAAGATAGTAAATACTCATTAATTCTTTTCAAAACATAAAAATCATCAAATTTTCTATTGAAAATAAAGTCGATCTATCTGATTAAGTTGTCTAAGTTGTTATTTTTCTATACAATACATAGCTTCTGGGTTCGAATCCTGGGCAAGGCATGGCAATTGATAGGAAAAATTTCATGATAACCTGTAGTATAAGTTGCTCAAATCAATTAGTTATACAACAAAAATATGAAAATAAAATCAGAAAATCACTTTTATATAACAAAAAATAATATACGAAAAAATCACATAATACAAAAAAAAAAAATTTCAATTTAAATAGTTCATACTTCAAGTCTATATAATCCAACGCAGCCTATTAGCATAGGGTATACACCAACAGCCATTGACACGCAGAGAGAGCAAGTGCGAGCGCGAGCAGGAGCGACAGCGCGAGCGACAGCAAAATCTGTAAATTGCCAAATGCCCACAGACATATGTATGTATGTATGTATATAATTCAAAAATAATATGTTAATTGTATATAAAATATATATTATAATGATAGTAAAAATATTTTGATAACTTTTTAATTAAAAGCAACAAATAGTTGTATACATAGTACATACATAGCCAAAAGGCCAAAAGCAATTCGTAATTGCAAAATGGATTTTTATCAATAAAAAAAATAGAAAGTTTGACAAGCGAAATTTAATTTATTTGCTCGTAAACGCGATAAAAAATATGTACATAATATATATATATATACTGTATAGTATATATATACATATGCTTAGTTCTTGTTCTTTTGCAAAAATTTGCATTTGATGTTGAATTAATGTTGATATATTACACATACGCCATGTTGACACAGGCATTGGACAGAGTATGCAACATCTTCAAGTTTGATTGGCAAACATGTTGACAATAGTTGTATGATGCTGTCAGGGCCAATGCCCAGTTATTAGCTGACTTTTGCGCTATATTTTACTGTTATTTTTTTGGCCAAAAACAAATGGCCGTTTTATGGCCAAGCCATCAACCACAAAACTATGCTGGCCCAAGCACAAACATAACATAACCTAACTTACATAGCATATATATATATATATATATATAAAGTACATGCATATGTGTTATATATGTATGTGTGTGTGTGTGTGATTGTTGGGCGCTTGCCATGTGCTCGCCATCGTTTTGCTATTTGCTGTTGGCAAAAGTTCTAATTTTTCAAAAAAAAAAAAAGAAAGAAAACCACAAAAAAATAAAAAACACATTTCTTATTACAAATCGAGAGACAGAGAGACAGCGAGACAGAGAAAGAGAGAGCAGCAGCAGCATCGTGCCAAAAAAATATGCTACAATTCTTTATTTAAGCGACCCAGTCATCCACTAAACCCAATCCACCACAATTTCCATTTCTTCTACTTGTTCTTCTATATCTTTTGGCACCTTATACATTCCCCATATTGCCTTTACTTTGTTATGCATATGCGTATACCCTAACAATTGGCATACATTGGACTTACGCTCAAAAGTATGCTATAATATTTTCTGAGATTTATTTCCTTGGCTATTCAAGTATATTTTTCTTTTTTAAAATATCTAAATTTTTAGGGTAATTTTATCAAAACTAAAATATATTTTTAAAGTTTAGAAATTTTATATGTTTTTTTTAAGTAATTTTTGTATGAATTTAGTCTTAAAAATATATTTTTTATAAGCGTTTCAAAGAAAATCTAAACTTTTTCATATTCTAAATAAAGTTTGTTTTTTTTTAAATATACAATAATTTTATAGCTTTTAAAGATTTCACAAAGCGAAACATGATTTTTCTCACGTATTTTTGTTTTCTTTATTAAATTAAGCAAATTATTGACCCAAGATCTTGAAGTTAGGTGCTGATGATTGATCATATTTACTTGTAACTTTTTATACTAGTAGTAGTATATACGATAAAAGTTGATTAAATTATTGAGATAATTCCATTTATATGAGCTATGCTAGTGTATTTGGGTTTCGTTTTAGAAATGATTGATTTTTTCTTTGCTTGTTATTTTCATTTCATTTCATAAGTGAAACGGGCAGCCGACCCAGCCAACTGACGCACTTATTTTGCGCTTTGAATCCAATCACGTACCAATTTTCCAAATTTAACCTTTTTGAGCTCGATGGTCGATGGTTGGGCGGCAATTGGCGGCAATTGAACTCTCGACGAGCTGCTCTCGTGCTCTCCGAATCAATTGGTATTGGGTATTGGGCTTGGTGGCAGTTGCTGTTGCCAATAAAAACCATTTGCCAGAGTGAAATTTATATGGCAGTGTCAATAAAATAAAAAAAAAAAAAAACAAAATCAAAATAAAAGCGAACAAGAGAGAGACTGGTTACCGTGTAAGGACACTTTGAACTGTTTCAATTGACCAGCGGCTTGTCGTTGCTGCGCCTATCCTTCTCTTAGTGCCTTCCTATCCCCACAGGCTTCAGCGGTTTTATACCTGCGACTCACTTGCCTGATTGCTATACTCACAGAAAATAGAGAGTAGAAAATAAAAAATTTAAATTTATTTTATTTATTCTTTTATTTAAAAAGAAACAAAAGTATTTTATGTCCTAAATTTTAATAATTTTAATTTTTAGTTTATTGTAAAATCTTTTCATTTTGCAGCATTTTGTTTTTTTGAGTGTAACAAGTGTGTGTTTTGGTAACTCCCTTAGAGCTTTAGTCGTATTCAGGCCATTTTCTCTGGCTGCACATTGTTGGACGCTCTTTTACCATAATAATATCAAAAGCTGCGTTATTTGAGCGGCCGCACGAATTTGGCCTCAACATAACCTCCATGCTGTGCTCTTATTATTTTTTTTTTGTATTTTTGTATTTAATACTCCTCTCTTGGGGTGTCTTGCAGCCTCAATTCTTTGCTCTGGCTGTCTGTCTGTCTCTTTGGCTCTTCGATGCCTGTAAGCGACACCATAATATATTGAACGTGTTGGTCACATTCACACACTCAAGCGCGGTCCTCTCACTGACCTCTCCAAACTTTGACCCCTTCGATAGGCACCAAAAAGCTTCATCTCTTTTTCAACACGCTTGCTTGCAGCACAAATGTTTTTCAATACCCTACACTTTGAGTTTTTGTGTATAAAGGTATATATAATGAGATACCTCAAGAGAACCATATTATTTTCAATTTTAGTGTTTTTAGCAAATCGAAAAAATTCAATAACACGACAATTAATAATGTTTTAAGCCTTAGCTTTGCTACAAGTTATTCTATTTGAATTGATGAGCTACTGTAAAAATTTCAAAACGATCGGATCGAAGACACATAAGTTATTTAAGAAAATCGTTTTATTATAAGCGTTTATCGGTGCTGGCAGTTCAGCTAATGGACTTATGTATAGTATCTCATAGTCTAGCATAAATTTGCTCTCTTTTTTTTTCTCTCTCTCTCTCTTTTTGTCTGTGTCTCATGCTCACTTTGTCAAGAGCGCGCGCCACTTTTGGCTTTTGTTGCCAACGTTCCATTGCCAGTTTCTTCTCTTTTACCCACCATTCATGCTGACATGGCTGACCTACCCTACGTACCCAACACAGCTCTGACCAGGCTGATACTTCATTTTCTTTATTTTAGCTGGCAGCACGCGCATTACATTACATTACATGACCGAACCAGAGCGGACCGTACCCGGTCCGGGTCGCAACATACATACATACATACGTACTATGTATGGGTCTAGAACCATGTCCGTGACTGCTTTGAAGTGCTATGAACTGGCCCTAGGCACCGCACATTTCCTTCTAACACTTTATTCCCATTTCGAGTCATGTTTCACTCGTTCTCTCTCCTCTATCCTCTCTCTCTCTCTCTCTCTCTCTCTCTAGCTCTTTGTGTGAGTGCAATTGTGAGTGTTGAACTCATTCGTTTGATTGATGAAGCTACTTAGTATATGAGTGTATAAGTGAATGCAAGTGTTAATGTTGCCAGTTTTATTTTGTCATTACACTGAATATATGTTACTCACTGACACGTAATATATTGATATATGACTACGATATATATACATATACATATGTATATTTCAGCACTTAGGGACATAGATATAGATATGTTTAGCTAGACAAAGTATTTATAAGTAAGAAAAAGTCTAAATAATAGAATATATATTCATATTAATATATTTGGAATCTTTTTGTATTAAATTAACTTAATTATTTCCCATATTTCAGGAGTATATATATTTAAATATATATATTAAATTGTTTATTTATTTATTGATTTATTTATTTCTGTTTATTTCACGACGATTTGTCTTTCTTTCTTTCTGCTCTCGCAACGTCTGTTCAGCTCAAGCACTCTGACAAGACTGAGCGTCGTTGATCTTCAGACTATCAATATCGACTATTAATTTCGTAAACTGTGCTGTATACAAGCCAAGCAGTGTGAACTTAACGATTAAATTAACAACTATTAGGCTTAAATAATTATATATTTAAGATATTTAATTATCTACTTTATTTGAATCCATTATAGTATTCATATTAATTAAGTAAATAATTTACGAATCATTTAATTAAATGTACTATTCATGAATGCTAATCACATTTTCTTTAAGCTTAATACTAAAATTGTCTCAGCTGCTGCTGCTGGCTGGCTGGTATTACCAAGAACAAAACAAAAAAAAAGGATTTAACTTAACGTTTATAGCGTATCCGGTTTCTCTCTCTCTCTCTCTCTCTCTCATTCTTTCGTCTTTTTGTATGTTCTTTATGGATACTCATTTCGATTGCCAACCGTTGTGGCTTTTGCACGGCTTTACTAGCTACATTTTGGGTACAAATTGATGCCATCTGTTCGACATTTAATGCTTTTGTTCAGTGTCCTGACCAAGGCAAGTAGAGAGACACACACACACACACACACAGAGAGATAGTGTTGGAAAGTGCTGGTGGCTCTTCCTGTCCTGTGATTTTTTTTCTTTTTATTTTTTAATGCAGTGCATTGCATAATTTGGATGCACGCGTAAGTCGCCTGCCTGCATTATCCGGGCAATAAATCGAAGAAGAAAAAAAGGCTTTCCACGGTATGCGGTCGAGCAGTTAATTTTACCCCCAAGGCAGGCAGGTCAATTTGCACACGATTTGGCTGGTTGCTTGACCGGACGGTTTGGTTTGGTCAGTTGCACGATGCGGAAAACAGCAGATGCCCTTACCAAGTCACTTGAGTGGCATTCAAATTACGTTTCATTACGCTTATTGATACGTAATTCACCTATGCTCTCTCTGTCTCTTTCTCACTCTAGCCTTTTTTTGCCTTTTTTTTTGTGTTGATGCGCAAAGTTTTGAATTCAATTTGTTTGCCAGCGGGCAAAGTGCCAAACCGTAGCTGGTTCAATTCAGGCCCGCTTAGCATTTGCTGCTCAGGCTGTCGCTATTCGACAAAGTTATTGATTTAATTCGTATCTGGGGAATGCTTAATCAAAATATATATATATACGTACATACATACATATATATATATCTGTATATATCCGCTGCCAATTTGTTAGCATTGAAATGTGTGTCTGTGAGTGTGTGTGTGTGCGTCGGCACGTTACAGTGTATCTGTTAGATAGTTTTTTGCTATTTTATTAAATTTTTTTTGGCATAATACCCGGATCGATTGGCTCATAATTTCCCCATGGCTAGTTGGCCACGCCTTGCCTGCCAATTGCCCGTCATTGACTGACTGAGTCAGTCAGTCCTTCAGTCATCAGTGACTGACTCAATGAGTAAGTGCATTATGGATACCCTGTAAATATTGAAAATTGGTTGAAAGAGCTTTAGGCTAAGTTCGCTTCAAATTTTTTAAACTTTTTCAATCAAAATATCTAGATTTTAGTATAAAAATATAATAAATCGGTCAACAAATATAATCTTTATCTTAATATCGATCAAAATTTTAAAATTTCTTTTCAATTTAATTAAATTATTTTATTAACATCAACACAATTGATCAGTATATCAGTACAGGGTATCTTTCAAGCACAGACTCATCTGTTTTTTTTCTTCTTTTCAATTTTCTCTCTTTCAATTTTCAATTCGTTTCTCGTTTGAAATGTGACAGACAGGCAAAAAAAAAAAACAAAAAAAAAGTTCAAAGTTCAGATAGCAGACAAAAAACTATTGCCGCTGAATAGAAGAGAGAAAACGAAAGGAGACAATGCTAAAGAATAATTTTATTATATAAAGTATATATGTATATACTATATAATATAATAGACAAAGTCAAAGTTCAATTCAATGCCATATGTATATTAAACCTATTAAACTCTGACCTCTCTTGCTTCCTTTCTCACGCATAGTATTTCCATTCAATAATTAACTAACTCTTAACTCTAAGCATGTGAACTTGATAGCTGCTTTCCTATAACTATTTATGAACATTTTGTTACTTTTATTATAATTTTAATAGGTTAACCCATTGACGCCAAAATGCTGCATAGAACATTTGTATATGCAAAACGTTGCATACAAAAATGAGTTTTAAAATATCGCACGTAACATAAAAACCAAAACTTCCGTTTCAAGTGTCGTCACCCATATAAGTGCGCGACATAAGAGAAGTAGAGAGAGAGTGTGTGTGCTGGCTCTCTATCTCTATGTGTGTGTGTGTGTGTGTGCAAAGAGCAGCAGCTTGTTAAATGTTAGTAATATAGCCAGACAGTACGGTAGTCGAACTTAAGAGCAGTATGAACAACTATGAAAGCTCTAGTTCAGTTTGCTCGACTACAAGATACCTTGAAAACAACACATGCAGTGTTGTCTTTGTAACTTCTGTAATTAGTACAGTAGATAAACAATATATAGCTAATTATCCATGTCAAGTTTCATTAGGGTTGAACTACTAGATACTAAGATATCAACGGGGCTATATGAAGCTCCGTAAGTCTTATAAATAAATAAAATATAAAAGTTTCAAAGTCATAGACCTAAAATTACATCTGTTATTTGAGTTTTTTAGTCAGACATGGACTGTCTCCTTCTGCCTGTTATCTACATACTAACAAAACTATAATACCCCTGATTCCATTTGTTAAATATGTTTGGGTATAAAAAATGCAAAGCTTTAACGTTGGTCAGACAGTGGTCAGGTCGTTTGGGGTTTTTTCACTCAGTTTTCTCTCGTTTTTTTTCTGCGTTTTTGGCTTTTTTTGGTGACAAAATGAAAATGCCATTGCGGTTATGCTCAGCAGTGCAAAGATTTGACCACATGCAAGTAATTTAAAATTTATAGATTTAAATTTGAAATGTTTTAAAAGTGTTATAAAAGAATATCTACTATAAAGCTGTTGGCAAAGTATTAAATGCGTTTGTTGCAAAGTTTGTGGCTTTAAAGGCCTGTTTTCAACAGTTTTAGCCATACTATTCCATATAGAGCACTTTAGAATAGCAACAGCAGCTAGTTAGCTAGTTAGCTAGTGTACGTTTAATGGACTGCCTAATGGCCAAGATGGCCTGAATAGAATGGAGTCCAAAATTCCAAACAGAGCTCCAGCTGAATGAATACAAATAGTTTTGGCTCAACTGAAGTTGAGGTTTCTTAGTTTAATAAACTAGTAAATAAATCTTTTGGGTTAATTTCAATCAACAAAAATTTCTCAAATTTTTTTTTCGCTATAAATAGAAATAATCTTATAATTAAAGTAAATTCCATTTTGTTGGTAATTGGGTCACATGTCAAGGGAATATCATATAATTGGGGTTAATTGTAAAGGCAGCTTAATGATAAAGATAAAGTAGCTAACTAGACACGCTGCTACTAACACCAATCTGGAATCTGACAAAACACATAAATCTAAAAGATTTCTCATTTAGCTTTAACTTTAGCTTTAGCTGCCAAACCACTCGAAATCTAACTAAACAAACGAAACAACACAAACAGAGAGACAGAGAGAGAGAGCACTCTGTCATGACAGGGTAACAATGGCAAGCAACTAGGTTGAGCAGGACAAACAGCAGCGAAACAGCATTTTCAACGGCTCTAAGCGACCAACGAAACTTTCAACGTGCTAAAGGTGCAAAGCAAAAAAAAAACTAAGAATGCCCAACAACAACAAACAAACAACAACAACAACAATAGCTAACCAGTTCAGTGGCAGTGGCACAAACTTTTGAATAATTTATTTGGCGCTGAAAGGACGTTTTCATTAAAATTCGCCAACGTATTTAAAGTGCGAGATAACTCCCAAAGAGACGATTATTCAAGTGAGTTCATTTGCCTGCCTTGGAATGCAAAAAAAAAAAACAAAAAATTGTTCTCTCCTTCAACTCTATAAATGTATACCACTTAGTATGTGTGTGTGTGTGTGTGGTTGTTTATATGTATGCATACATACAAACATATACAGATGCATAGAAGTCAGCAACAGTGTTGTCAACTATCGCAAAAACAAAACAAAAAAAGCGAATTGAAATATGCATTTATGCAAGCAGGCTCAAGATCAGTTGTTTATCTTAAATAGCTTTGCATTTACCACGCTCTCCTACCTGAAGCCGCGATCTTGACATACACCATCAGTTTTACACTAGAACCAGTTGAGAATTTTAGTGCTGACTTGGTAAATAAAAAAGCGTTGCATGCACATACATATAACGAGCAAAATTTGATTCCTTATGTGTAAAATACTTGCGTCGTCGTGTTTTTGGACTGCGGACTTTTACGCGCTATTTTCAAGCTAGAAATAAATTTTAAAATGTTTTGAAAAATACGGAATTAATTTTGCTGAATTTGTTATTTTAATTTTATTTATAATATTATATTTAAATTGTGTATCGATAAAAACTTTTTAGCAGTTCCAATGAAGACTATATGCAAAAATTTCAGATAAGAAATTTGTCTCAAAATGTTTGAAATAAGTTAAATTTTGAAATTTTCGTTTGTAATAATTTTTTAATATTTAATTGAAATATGAAACAGTCAAAGCTGTTCGTAAAAAGTCTTAAATACAGCATCACTACCCAATACACATGAACCATGAACATAAACATAGTTCGGTTCATCCAATTTTTTAAATAATTTTTACTTTTTTGTCTTATACTCGTACATGTATTGAAGTGTCTTGTATTTTGTATTTTCATATTTTAAAGCTGCTAAATACTTTTCCGGTATTACAAAAGTTTTGAAATTTTCATTTAAAGCTTGTCGAAATTGTTGTCTTATCAATATTTCTGAAATATTATGTTTTCAATCTATATTTTCTTTTCTTCTCAGTATGTTCTATCTATCTTTGTTGTGTTTCAAGTTGTTGCATTTTTCCACCAATTGTCTTGAAACTTAGAATGTATACTAATGAGTTGACAACTGATCGAAGTGCATCAAAAAATTTTGGATGCCATGACCAAAACTTCCACGAATAACAGATGTTAATTTTTCCCTGTGATTCTGAGGCTCAGCATAGGTGATTGGCATTGTAATATTGTATATCAATGTACCAATTTTATGTCTATCGGATTGAAATTGTAGGTTTTCTAGAGCAAACATGGTTGTCATTGGTGTTTGCAAGGAGCTAGTAGGGACATCGTAATCTCTAGCAGCTACACTTGACTAGAGCTACCTTATTTGTTTATTTTCTATTATATTCTCTCAGTTCTTGTAATTCTTTTCTCTTTAGTCTGCCGTTGGCGCTGTTTAGCGCTATCTTTCTTCACTCTCAAATTTGTTGACTTCTTTCTTTCTTCTTTTTCTTACGTTTTTTATTTCATGTCAAGTTTGGTTTAAGATTTCTTAGTCTTCATCTGATATTGCCGTCCTGTATGATCCTGATTCCGATGGATTTTCTCTTTATTTTTCACTGTATCTTCATGTCTTTACTAAGCTGCGTTCATCTCTTTCGGAACATTTCATTTCAAATATTTCTCATAGATCCAGAGCATTAGAGATTGTCGAACATTGTAGTGTTGCAATATTTTGGCTCTTCAATAATTTTTTTTTAATGTTCATACTCAACAACATTGGCCACAAAACTCTGTGAACCACGAATTGTGTGTAAACTGACATTGTGTAAAAGAGAGCAAAGATATCATTGAACTACTACTAAAAAAATTGTTTTAAAAGTTGCGAAATTGTTTAACATTTTAATTTAATTTGTTATTATTTTTTTTTTTTTCATTGTCTCTGTTAGGTTATTTGATAACGAACATAACGATGTGCACAGAAATATAATATTTGTATATTGTTTGTTATTATTATTATTATTGTTGCGCCTCTTTTACATATAAACGTATAACTAACTACTACTACTACTGCACATATGTATGTGCATAGATAGTATATTTTTATACCCCGATTCATTGAAAGTGAAAAGGGGTATAATAGTTTTGTGACAACTCATTTTATGTAACAGGCATAAGGAGACATCTCCGACCCCATAAAGT
>JBANCX010001047.1:0-11268 GCA_037040065.1 Dettopsomyia nigrovittata | reverse complement strand
ATAAAATATTAAATTATTTGTTTATTGTCGAATTGTTTTAACATAAATTGTTAACAACTTTATTTTTATTGTTTTTTCAGACGAAATTTAAGTTTTAATTAATATTTTTTCAATTTTTATTTATTTATTTTGGTTGTTTCTTTCAAAAAAAAGTTTCATTTCGAATAGTTTTTCTATAAAATGTTTAATTTTTAGTTTATTTATTAATAATTTGTTACTATTAAAACGTGAGTGTTCGTGTCACGTAATGTAAACACGATAATCCGAGATCTGTCTTTGTTGTAGGTGGCGCTTTTGTTTGTTGGTATCGTTTGTCGCTTTAGTCATTGCGTCATTTTACAATAATTTTTATGACTTTTCATATAAAATATAAACAGCTGTAAACCACAATAATAATAACAACAATAAAAAATTTAATAATATTATTTTATATGGTTATTAAATACGCTTACAAGTACAAAGATATTAAAATCTTGAAACTTCTACAACTTGTTGCTTTTACACGATTCTTATTGGATTATTTGGACTGGATTGTTCGATTTCTTATTGGATCCGATTGAAATTGTTTCTTTTTATTAGTTTATTTATCTCATTTACTATCCCTAATAAAATATTTATAATTTTGATTATTATTTAACATTATTTTATAATTTATTATATTTTATTATTATTTTTTCTCGATTTAGATTATATTATACCCCGATTCATTGAAAATGAAAAGGGGTATAATAGTTTTGTGAAGATGTATGTATGTAACAGGCATAAGGAGACATCTCCGACCCCATAAAGTATATATTATTCTTGATCAGCATCAACAGCCGAGTCGATTTAGCCCTGTCCGTCTGTCCGTCTGTATGTATGAACGCGTCGATCTCAGAGACTATAAGAGCTACAGTAACCAAATTCGGTATCATGGTTGGTGTAGTTCGCGCGCAGTACACTAATATTTTTTTTAGATTTCCCCCCACCACACCCCTCATATGAAAAAAACGATTCACAGGTGCAATTTCCCACCTATTGTCTCAAAACACAGAATGTATATTAATGAGTTGACAACTGATTGAACTGCATCAAAAAGTTTTGGATGCCACGCCCATAACTCCCACAATCGGAAGTGGCCTCCCCTTTAATGGTGATATTTGAAACGTGCTGTCTCAAGAACTATAGAAGCTAGAATCCTAAATACCAAATTTTGAAAAAAACGATTTACAGGTGCAATTTTTCACCTGTAATGTTAAAATTAGCTACATGTACTATTGAGCTTACAAATAATCGATCTGCATCAAAAAATGTTGGATGCCACGCCCACAACTCCCAAAACATAAAAATGCCAATACCAGGTGTAATTTTTCACCTGTGATCTTGATTGGTGATTGGTATCATAATATTGACGTACTATATCAATTTTAGGCCTATCGGATCAAAATTCTAGGTTTTCTAGAGCAAAAATGTTTGTCATTGGTGTTTTCAAGGAGCTAGCAGCGAGGTCGACATCGATAGCACTTGGATCGGGGTATCTCGTAGTCGAGCTCACTCGACTAGAGCTTCCTTACTTGTTTTTAAACTTTTTTTTTTTAAATCAATAATTAACTTTTATATTTGATTTTTAAATAATTCCTCATAAGATAACTGTTATTTTTGATTTTTATTAGTAAAGTCAGAAATAAATTTTTATTTTTAGACTGAAAATAAAATCAATTTTTTAAAGTTATTTTATGACGAATTTTTTAAAAATCAGAAAAAAATCATAGCGTAACTGTTATGAAAAAGTTTTTTTTATAAAAATCAGTCCCTGACTTTTATTTAAAAATCAACAGTAAAAAAATCAATCAATGATTTTTATTTTAAAAGTCTATTTGACATATCTCGAAAACCTTAGTAGCTGGAAACTCCAAATTTAATATACATACTCAGATTAGGCATACGAACCTTTGGACATATGACACGCACCCGTCCACCCTTTATTTTTCCGCCAAGGGCCGACATACTTCATGGTTTTATTATCAGGTTATCCTATGAACATTTTTAAAGATACCATCTATCTACAAGTATTATTAACTATTATCATAAGACAAAATAGAAAAAGGGTCTCTAAATATAATTAATTATAAATAATAATAGTAATTATAATTCTGATAAGCAAAAATAAGTTTTCATTATTAATTAAATTTTCCATAAAGACCACGCAGTGCGCTTGCTGACACACTTGCAAACAAAAAGAGTAAAAATAAAGGACCGAAAGGACTAAAATGTCCAAAGATTTGTATGCCTGCTCTGAGTATGTATATCAAATTTGGTGTTTCCAGCTATTAAGGTTTTCGAGATATTTTACAAAGACTTTTATTTTAAAAAATGAAATTATTTCAATAAAAGTCAGGGACTGATTTAATAATAATAATAATAATTAAAAATTATTTTTATAATAAAAATTGAAAAATATAAGTTTATTACATAATCATGGACGGGACACAAATATAAGTCATTTGGTGTTTACGAAAGTATCCTAGAACTTCTCCTTATCTTTGATTTTTTTTGTTAAAAATTCTACGATAACAGTTATTTGCGGTCCCTGGTCGTTTCATTTGAATTCAGAAAACCAACCGTCATATGCTCCAAATGCATTTTCATCTTTGTTGACCAAAAAAAAAATCGTATTTTTCTGAGGTATTATTTTCCTTAAGTATTATTTCTTTTCATGTCAATTTAAAAACCAATTCAAAAGAAACACGATACGAAATACGACACACTTATCACCAACAGCAACGCTCTTTAATTATAAGAAAAAATAAGTAAAATTTGGATAATCGGCCAAGAAACGATCTGATTCGTAACGCTGTCGCAACTAGTATAAGTAAAACTCTTTATTATTATTATTAGATCGGAGGAGCGAGGACTTTCACGTAAGCATATCATTGAATGCGTACGCGCTAGTTTACAGCGTTTGCAATTGAGTTACATCGATATTGTTATCATTCATAAGGCCGATCCCATGTGTCCCATGGAAGGTGAGTATTCATAGCCTATAGATCAACTATATATATATACGAGTACATACACATACGTATGTATATGTAATTATGAATTCGGTTCTTCATATGAAATTTTCTTCCTTGGTAGAAGTGGTGCGTGCGATGAGCTATGTCATACAACAAGGTTGGGCCATGTACTGGGGTACAGCGAGATGGTCTCAGGTTGAGATAATGGAGGCCTATACCAATTGTCGGCAATTCAATTGCATAACACCGATCGTGGAGCAGTCCGAATATCATATGTTCTGTCGCGAAAAGTGTGAGCTATATCTGCCAGAGATGTATAATAAAATCGGTGTAGGACTTATGGCCTGGGGACCGCTGTCCATGGCATTGAGCGATACGCAGAATGGTGACAAGCTTTTTATACCCAAGGGCTCGTTCAAAACCAAGAGTTTTTCGTGGACCGAAGATGAAATTAATCGAAATGTGCGTGCGTCCTAAATAATTATTAATTCTTTACTAAGAATGAGTTTCATTTCTCGCTTTTCTTTCATTCTTTTTTAATGTAGGCTGCGCTGTCGCCTCAGGGTAGCTGGGGCAAGGATCGCATCGAGGAAGGGCGACGTCACTGTGATCGTTTGCGTGATTTGGCCGCTCTGGCGGAAAAACTTGGCTGCAGTCCAACTCAGCTGTCCATTGCATGGTCGCTAAAGCATGAGCCCGTTCAGTGCCTTCTCTTGGGTGCCACTTCGGCGGAGCAACTGCATCAGAGTCTGCAATCATTGCAAGTATGGATAATTGGTCCTTCATTTAAAAGAATTAAATAAATAAAAAAGAATTTATTGAACTTTTCCAGCTACTACCACGTCTATCATCGAGTGTGATGCTGGAATTGGAAAGGATATTAGAAAATAAACCAGTGCGACCACCAATGATATCCACACTGGCACTTCGGTGACAATCAGCTTGCCCGCAGGGCCCACTCAGCCTAAGCGGCGGTGGACCCTGCGGTGCCGATTCGCCAAAGCATGAGGAGGAGGCTTTTATTGAGGAGGCGGATGCAAAGGAGGCTGCCAAGCAGGGTTTCTGTGTTATTCAGTGACGAAAGGAGTCCTTAGATAATGATAATAAATTTTTGAAAGTGATTAGCTGTAAAACTAGCCTAAGTAGCAATACTATGACAACAACAATAAGCAAGCATGAGGTACAACAACAGCAACCCTTTTTGAAGCAAGCCATCTTAATAGAAGCAACAACAACAGCAACAACACCAGCAGCAACAATAATTACAAACACAACAACAACAACAACAACAGCTGAACCAGTAAATGCCTTGCAATTCCAATTTGATACGCTAAATAATAATGAGATAGCTATAGCAAACAATGCAAACACTGATGAGATAACAAAAAGTCAAAAAAGGCGTTCGCTGCTCAATTTCAAGTCCTTTGACTTTCACATCAAATCTCTGTACAGTGGTTTACGTACAGGTACTGCTGCAGGTGCTAGTGGTATTGGAACGGCTGGTGGTGCAAAAGAATCAGCATCACAGTCGCAATCGCGATCATCCTCACTGGGCGGTGGCATTTTGGAGTCTGTGGTTAGTGGTGCTAGTGGTGGCATTAAACGCATACCGCCGCATCTGAGAATCGAGGGTGTTGATACGGATACAGTGGAAGAGCAGGAAAGAATGAATTTACTATCGGATTATCCTCCACAGTCACCACGGCTCAATTCCAGCACACAATTGCTTAGCATTGATAGATACGGTGGCTCGCCGGCGCTTTCATCGTCTTTGTCGCCATATTTTTTATCGCCGTATATGGCCGTAGGCACAGGTTCCGGTGCAGGCGGAACATCAGCAGCTGCCATAGATGACTGCAGCGGTGGCAATATACGTCGCTCCTCGACCTCCGATATTGTTTCGTGTCGACGCCGTGGCACCTCAAGTACTGCCAGCAGTCGGCGACCAAGCACTTCGGATTTGTTACGTCGCGCACGTGAGAGGCGTGGAAGTGAGGCGCGCATGGGTCGCAGTGTATCGCACAGTACGATGCGTGGTAGTGGTGCTGGCATGGGTGGCGGTGGCGGTAGTTGCATGGGTGGGCGACGTACTAGCATGGCATTCTAAACATAACCTCGATCGTAACGAATCGATCTAATTAGCTGACAAATGGCGCTTATGAATTTTTACCAAAAAAAAAAAATATATATATATATATACAATACTATATAAAAATAAACAAAAAAAAATACAAAAATACAAAAATTTATATAATTGAAAATAACAGCAACAATAAGTAAAATAAACTTTTTTTTTTAAATGCAAAATTATATAATAATATTTATAATAATTATAATAATAACAATAAATGCAAAAGAAAATCAAGTGAAACACTTCTAGTACTTACATATAGTATGTATTTACGATATTCTATAGTTCGTATATACATATGTAGATCAATACTTGTATACAAGATGAAACGGTTTACACTCTTCATAAATTTTTTTTTCAAGTTTCATTTATATCCTCTCGAATAATACTACTTCTAATACTACTACTAATACTAATTATTACTATTTCTACAACAGTATCAATCTGATCTTACTTAATAACTCCTTTAATACATCTATATACTATATATGTATGTATCTCTTGTACCCCATTTTTGATGACAATATTAGATCCTAACCAACTCGAAAACCAATTAACTATCCGACAAAATTTGATTTTCAATTACCTTTGTATCTAGAATGCGCTTTTGGCTATATTCTTTATAACACATACATACATATGCACGAATTAAACAATTTTGATGAACATAAACAAAACTTATGTGACAAGCTCATATCAATCTAAAATGTTAACAAACAAAAATATATACATATATAAAAAAATCTAAAATAAAAGCTTTTTTTGTTTTTTTTTTTTTCTCTTAAAAAAAAAAATCAATGAACAATTAATCCTAAGCTTATAAAAATTCATTAATTACAACAAAAAAACAAAAAACAAAAAATAATAATAATAATAAATGAAAAAATCTTGGCTAATGACAACACTGAACAATTTAAATCAAATCTAATAGACATATAAAAATAAATAACAATTATGTAGTTAAAATCAATTTGAATCGAAAAAAAAACATTTTTTTCTAACAAAGAACAAGATTTAACAAATGCCTTTTATTAATAACAAAATGATAAACAACAACAACAGAAATGTTTATATATTTTAAATATATATTAAAAAAATAAAAATAAAAAACAATTATAAAATAATAAAACTAAAACTTATGATAATGAATTGTTATCCATTGAATACAGCAATTTACCAAGTAAATAGTACACACACACACACACATATATACACATTTTGTTAACAAAATTAATCAGTCACAGCCTTGAAATACTTATGCATATTAAAATGTATTTAGATAACAATAACAATTATAATGCGAGACACATACATAGATCAATAGATACTAGATACTATACGTAGTAGATACATGCATAGATACAAAAAAATATATATATATTATATAATAAAATTAAAATACAATGCATAATTGTATAGTTATACATACATATATGCGCTTATACAGCATATACATATATATATAAATATATATATATATATATATATTAATATATAATATATTTATATTTTATCATTCAAGTACATAAAGTCTTTTCACATACGGACTGTGATTTCACGTAAAGTAAAATATACATATATAAATACATAATAACAATATATATATATATGTATATATATATATATATATGTATATATTTATATATGTACATATAAATATAGATAATTAAATAAACAAATGCAAATTATGAATGAAATAAAATGAATTAATTAAATAATTGCAAATGATGAGCAAATGATGTAAAATAAAATTTGTATTAATCAAAACAAAAGTTGATAAAATCGCATTAAAAATACTAACTATATAGTATATACATAGATACATAATACATACATATATACATATATATTATCATCATTATATAGATATACAAAATATACAAATATATATGTATACTATTTATGTATTGAACCGTTGACTTAATTAACAATTTTTGTTTTTTTTTTTTTATAGACGAGTTCGTATCAATTTGAAACCAGTGGTATTAAAATACTAAAAAAAAAAACTCAACTTAAAATAACATTTTATTTGCTTTTGTCGTTCAGTGAAGTCCGAACAATGAACAAATCGTTATCACTTGACTTTATTGCCGTGGGCACTAGGCAAAGAGCGAACTTACGCTGAAATATGTTTCGAATTTTTTGTTTTATGTTTTTTTTAATAATTTTCCTCAAATTTCAATCTTTTATTGAACAAAATTTCTCAATATGAAGCATATTCTATTTTATAATCTTTATGCTGAATAACATTCATTTTTATCGCATTCACTGGCTTCTCCTTTCAAAATTCATTTTCTTCATTTACATCAATATGCTTTCTTTGTGCTTCATAATCTTTATGCTTTTTCAGCGAGGCTCCCGAAATTTTTGGCTGTTCATCTTTGACACTTTCTTTCATTTGTTTACCGCTTTTTGTTTTATTCCATTCTGCTGTATTTACTTTCTTTATCATTGCGTCCTCTGACCGCTTCTTTCAATTTCTTATACTTCTATACATACTATTTCGGTTCTTTTGTGTTACACGTACTTCGCCCATATCCACGAATATTATTTTTAAACTTCTTTTTATACTAGTTCTTTCGCCTATTAATAGAATGTAATGTTTAACGTTCTTTAGGTCAGCATGATAATATAATCATCTTTGCTTAAAAAAATAATTAAAAATAATTGTTTTTTTTTTGGTTTACTTACCATTAATAATAACAATTGCGTTCTATTGATCCACTAAATGTTTTTTATAACACATACTTTTTTTTATCTATTGATTTGTGATTCTCAACGATCTATAATAGTTAAAGAATGGATTTTTTTCAATGTGAATCAAATATTATTATTATTTAAATCAAGGATCAGGATAATGCTGTATATTATATAAGACACCATGTAATCACAATTAAAATGCGTTTGCGTTTGCCTTAAGAAAAACAACAAAGAAAACGGTAGGAAAACCTTATAAATTTACATTACAATATATTTGTAGTTGAAAAGTTATCTTATTATCATATATGGTATATATGGTCCACATCAAAGAGTTTATTCTATCCTATAAAGTGAACATAGGAATGTTAAGATCAGGCCGGTTTCCTTAATTCTCAATGGCATTATGAGATGGCTGATATGCCTGATTTATCCAAGAATCATACTTAATGTTAGCTGTTGCTTGGGGAAATCGTGCCCATGTACTTACATCAGATAACATCTGATATACATATATATATTTTTTGTTATTAAATTACATTATGATTAGGAATAAAAAAGACAAAAAAAAACAAAAAAAATCGAAAAATTTGAAAAAACTTTGCATTTGTTTGTAGTTAATCCGTCCTCACTAACGGCCAACGGACAAGAAGTGCGATCGCTATAGTTGACTATCTAATACCCTGTATCCCAAAGATAATAAACACATTAATTTACTTATTATTAGAGCAATACATTAACCTATATGCCTTTAACTCTCTCAGTATTTGTTTGGGTAGAGGATATAGATAAAAAAATTATAATAATTAAATAGAAAGCAATAAAAGAAAGCTATAGAAAGCCTCGGTGAAAAGTTCAACTAGTAAATTAATAAAGCAATAAAAAAATACCAAATTTTAAATTAATTAATTTGTTAAAATAATTAACAATGTTTTTTTTTTGTTTTTTTTTTCTTCTCTGTTGTTGTTATTAACTTGTAGTTAGTAAATTATCGAATTAAAATAAAAATTATAATAAAAAATTATTAAAAATGCAAATAATTAATAATATAAAATGCCAATTGTATCATGGTGAACGCGAAACAGGACCGAACAAAGCAAAAAACAAAAAGTATTAAAAATGTTCGCCATTTAAAAAACAACAACATCAAAAATAAAATTATATTAATAAATTATATAAATGCATAAATATGAAATGAACGCTAGTGAATAATTTAGTCAACAAATTTTACTTTACACAACAAAATATGAAAAAAATAATTTAAAAATAAATATATATTAAAAAATAAAAAAAAAGAAACATTGTGGCCACAAATAATAACAATAAAAAACCGAAAAAAAAATTTAAAAATTAAAAATAAAATTAAAATTAAAAAGAAAATCATATATTAAGCCAACAATTGAACAAATGAATTAATTAATTAATTAATAATTAATAAAGGTTATTTCCTTATTGAACCTGGCAATAATAATTCTAGCAATCAAATATTTGCAAAACGCCTAATAATATTTATAATAATAATTTTATTATTAATAATAATAAATTAACACACACACACAAACACAAATATTTACAGTCATTTTGAAAATAATTAATAAACATTATTAAAAAACATTTTTGAAAAAATTGAGAACGTTGTATGTCTTCGGTAAACCGAATCTATTATATCCTTGCAAAAAGTTTTGATAAGCGATAACTCCAATGATCCGATTTCGATATTAAAAAAAGAAAAAAAAAAAAAACTTAATTATTTTTTTTAATCATAGTTATGTGATTAGCTCCGACCTAACTCGAACAAAAAAATTATTTAAAAAATACCAAATTTATCGACAGAAAATATAGTCTATAAATAATAATTAATATTAGAACATACTCTTGCGAGGGTATCAAAACTTTAAAATGAAATAAATAATAATAAAAAAAAACTCTAAGCTCTGCATGCCGTACTTAACATTTACGGATTAGACCATAAGACAAATGTGGCTTGCTTTAAGCTAAATCACAATTGATTTGAGAATGAAATGATAAATGCTACGAAAATAATAAATCATAAAAATAATAATAATCTCTGATATAATCACAAAATTGTTTTGTTACTTTATTACACAAAAAAAAAAAAAAAGATTGAAAATAATTAATTAAATTAAAAAATAAAAATTATATAAATATATAATATATAACAGAAACAATTAAATACAATTACGTACTCGCAGATACTGTCGAGCATCGTTGCGTATAAGACACAAAAAAAAAAAATATATATATATATACATATATATATACTCTATAAAATTATTATATACATACTATATTTGCTTTATTATAATAAATAATAGCGATGAATGCATAATTAAACAAGAGCAAATCGTTTACACTAATTCACTTTATAATACATTTAATATTAATAATTCTCAATTTCCACGAAAAAATAAAAACAAAAGAATACAAGAAATGGTTATAACAAGAACGGCAATAAGACAGCTCAAATTCTGAGAAAATTATATGAAAAAATACAAACTCTTATCTTTCAAACAAATGTCTTTCGATTTTCTTCAATCTAAAAATAATCTTAAGGGGATTTTGTTTCTTATTTTGTGGGAGTCATTATCATATACATGTATGGTTTATGTTCATGGTAGAAATTTATTATGTTTTATACACATTATTTGAGATCTCTGATATGTTTTAATTATTTTCTCAATATCCTTTTCAACACTTTTTTGCATTTGTTTCTCCACTTTTTAGTAAGGAACTAACAATATATTAGATTATATGTGAATGACCCAAAAAATAAATAAATTTTAACGTTAGCTCACAGTCAGAGCTGCCAAACTTGAATAAATGATCTTTTAAGATGATTCGGATGTGAAACGAACTTTTTTTACTGTTGCGCTTTCGTGCTTGCGCAAGTTGAACCCAACGTCTCGTGCAAAAATCAATTGACTGGCTTGTCAGAAGACTCTACACTTGTGTACGTGAAGAAAGTTCGCTATGTATGACCGGAAGGAGCATGGAAATTTTTAGCTTTCCTGGCGTATAGGAAATTTATGCGTTATGTTCGTCAATAGAGGCTTTCCATCTTTCTATTTTCGCGTTTGCATTTTTGCCTTGGCTGATGGTCAGTATAAATATTTAAGTTTAAGTCGTACAAATAGTTTCTTAGGGTGCAAAGTAATTTTTGGATTTTTATTTTTTTAAATTTATTCGACGCGAATATCTTTTTCAACGCGATTTGTTCGCGCACTGGTCTCTGCTCGGGCGCCAATTAATTTTCTTTTAGTTGAATAAAATAAAAAAAATAGATTTTAGGCTTCTTACTAAACTCATTTATTTCGTTATTCTTGAAAAGGTGATTGTAAATCTTCCAAGAATTACAATTATGCTGCTAACGTGCCCAATGGAGTCGGCGCCTGCAGGAAATGGTTTAGTGTCTGTACCATTTCC
>JBANCX010001045.1:0-11275 GCA_037040065.1 Dettopsomyia nigrovittata | reverse complement strand
CTAAATTAAAAAGACGACGTTTCGTACATGTGTACTTAATGAGTGTTTATTTGCGACTAACTTCATTGTCTTTACATTGATTTGCTTATTTCTATTTGGTGCGTTCGGGAAAGCCGAACACACATACATACAAAGTATAACATTGCCCTCTCTCTCTCAGTGCAAGCATTGCCAGATCAAAAACTAATTGTATTATTTTCAACATGATAAAAAAAAACTTTTTTTACCTCTCAAAAAAATATTTAAATAATAATAAAAATTTGAAATATTTATAATTTAATTAATGTTAATGTATAAAGAACAAACAACTAAAAACTATTTATCCTTAAAACAATAATTTACTAATCAGTAGGTTAGGTTTGACCGGTAGACGAATAACTAATGAATAAATTACATAAATTATAAATTATTCATTCTAAAAATGTAGATAAAAATAAATTAAAATCAAACTTGTAAACAATTAGTTTCTTATTGACTTATCCACATTAATTAGTAATATAAATAAAGTAAAATTCTCTATGTTTTGTTCGCTTATTAAATTTACACGAAATATAATTACATAATTAAGCATTTACTTGAAGTACTGGATACAACTTTAAAGGGTTCGTACGCCAAGAAATATTAAAAAATTAATTACAAAAAGAGAAATATTTTACAGCACTTTTACAGCACACATACAACAACAACAACAAGAGATAAACGATCAAGATTATGCAAGAAATAAATATTTTTGTTTACATATATGTACTTATTAATATGATACTGAGTTAGGTGATATCGATAGAAAGAAGGTTAGTGTGACCAAAGTTTATCGATAGTGTTGCATAATATGGGTTGAATGGGATATATAGTGGCAACGCTGTATATCGAGCGTGGCTCTGGCAAGGCTCTCTCTGTTGGAAGCAAGCACGTGTGTTTTACAGAGACTCGCTGCATTTTAACCTGAGAAGTATGGACAAGGGAATAAATAATGGCTTTCCGACATATGTATATATTTATACTCATACTCTTACTTATCCATATGTGCAACTAGAGCAGCTTGATGTAAGACAGCTTTAAATGTTACGTATACGCAACGTTTCATGAGGGTTTGTATGTTGCTGAGCTAAGTTGTCAAGCTGTTAAAAATCTTTGGCTAACTAAGCAATCCGGGTATAAAAAAAAACAATTTAAATTTAAAAATCTTCATTTCAATTTTTGAAATACACTTGTTAACGCATTAACTTACACGCAAAAGCTCAAAAAAGTAATGTAAATATATAACAAATGGAAAATTACAAAAGTTTTGTTAGTAAACAAAAATAAATAATTTGTATTTTTAATTAGTTAAATTACTTATAATAGACAGTTTGTAAACAATTTAATAACAAACTTTATTAAAAGAGAAAAATAAATAATTTATTATTTTCAATTTCTCAAATTTTGTTTAAATTTTTTTTTTAAATAAACTTTTCAGACTTTTGGAATTTTTCGACTTATTAATTGCAACTTTTCTTCGTTCGTTTTAACGAACTATACTTAAGAAAACAAATAAATAATTTAAAAATGTATTCGTTTAGCAAGCACAAAGTAAGTTGTTTAGCTTAATAAAGGATAAATAACTTTGAATGCGACTCACTTCAAAAACAGACAGCAGGATGTCTTCGGAAGACAGCAGACTTTGCTATCGACTGAAGCCGCGCTTAGACCATACCATCAAAACAACACCAGAACCTGTTAGGAATTCTTTGTGCTTATTACGATGACATCAGATGCAACAAGTTTTACATTTTATGTGTGTAGCATACTTTTGTCGTAATAAATAATTTATTATTTTCAAAATCTCAAATTTTGCTAAGTTTTTAATAAAAACTTTTCAGACTTTTGGAATTTTTCGACTTATTCAATGTAACTTTTTTTGCGTTTTAACGAGTACTATACAAATATTTATTAATATAATTCCTTTCATCGACTTTGATAGCATTTTAATGATTAATAATGCTTTAGCAGACTTTTGTTCTACGTAAAATGATTAATATTTATTCGTTTTTTCGCTGTTGCCAGTTATAATGGTTTATTATTAAGTTAAGTAACATATTTTATCTTGACAAGTACACGCTCTTGATATACTACTCCACAAATAGAAAAAGAAAGTAAAAAAAATTAGCTTATAAGTTTCTTCTAGCAAGTAAATTAAATCAGTTTATAGCGAGCCATATGTTATGCCTCACGTACACTGAGTGAACCCTGCCCAATACCATAGACAGTACTATGCTCCCCCACAATCATTGTTGTAGTTGTTGTCTACGCTTTTTTGAGGTTATATACGCCGTATAGTAAGTAAGTAAGTACACGGTGGCATTTAACAAAGTTTAAGGCAACTAAAACTTATGTGTGTGTGTGTGTGAGTGTGTGTGTGTTGGATAAGCAATAGGAAAGAGGATACTCTAACATGGACAAAAAAGCAGAATGAAAATATGTGTGTAGAGTGTCATGGGACACAAGTAGTGTAAGCTGTACTTTACTTTGACAGCTTGAAAAGTTTTTTTTTTGTGTTTTGAAAAACTTTTGCCTTACTCGTTCTCCTACTATGTAGTATTTGTGTTTGCATTTCAATTATTGCATCAACTTGGAAATTTAATTATATTTTTTAGTTGCAATTTGTTACCTCGTTAGTATAATTTTTCCTATTATTTAACAACGATATATACACAAAAAAAAATAAACAACAATCTCTATTATTTCATTATACTATTATACAAATTTTATTTTATTTTTATAAAAGCTTTTTAGTTTATTTTGACAAGAGCACACCCAAAACACTACACTACGTTCAACTTTGTGCAAATACAGTTTTATAGTTGACTGTGCCTTGTTCAACACTGTCACAGGCCACTTGACTGCTATTTGTCCTTCAGTCTGTCACATCCTTTACACACACACACACACGCTCACACAGAAAGAGAGAGAGAGAGAGACAGATTTAGTAAAACTTTGTTCATTCGCTTTAGCTTGTTTGTCATGTTTGGTTTTTGGTCAACGCTCCTCAATTTACTACAGACTTTAACCATCATTCTAAGCTGATGTAGTCGTAATTTATGTTCATAGAGGTCGCTGAGCCTTCCAAGTGTTGTAAAATCTCTTATTGTTTTTAAGCATCTGGTTTACTTAAGACACTTTAATTAGGTTCAGTTTCTTTGTCTTTTTTTTTGTCGACATTTATTAAGTCAAGTTGCAGCCCAACGTTTGTTTGAAAGTATTTACAACCTTTCTAAAAAAAATTTAATTCAAATTTTGATTTAAAAGTTTTTCTTTTTATTTATTATTAAATTTTTTGAAGGACTTTTTCGATAAGTTTTGGTATGAATTCGTTACTAAATTGATTCTAATTACTTAATCTTTATTGTGTAATGAATATTTTAATGAAAAAAGAAAGAACCTCTTACTGTTTGGGCAATAGTATGTTGATAACTTATTAGTTAACATAAAAAATATATAAAAGTTTAGCAAATTTTTGTATTATTCTTTTATATATGAACGATCTTTGCTCACTGAGTACTGTTTAAATACTGATTTTATTGTACTTGTTCGATTGCTTATATACTAAAAGTCCGTTATAGGGTTTAAAATTACATAAGATGCTCGTATTACTATTTGGGGTCGCGTCTTGTCAGTGATCTGTGGTAATTCGACTCTGTTCATGTGTTCATGAACAATATATAATATTATATCACTTTCCAGCTGGTTGTTTACTGTTTACTGTTTATTTATTTATTATTTCAATTATTCTTGACATCTAATGTTTTCTATATTTTTTAACTTCCCACCTAGCTTTTACCGTTTAGACAATGCTTTGATAGCTTATCAATAAAGTGAAAACACAAGCTGTGTTTTCCTATGAGAGGAAAATTATTATTTTTTAAATTATACTTTTACAAGCAAATATTTTTTTATATCACATAACTAACACAGCTAGCTCTTACCGTTTAGCTAAGACATTATTAATTTGAAATATTTCATTTTAGTACAGCTACTTATGCATAAGAAAACACTTTTATATAAATATAAAAAATTAAATTATAGTATATTGTCGTTATGATTATGCTATGCAATGGATTCTTAACCTCCATCAAAATGTCTACACATATCGTAATCTATGAGTCACGTCTAGCCAATGCATTACTGCTAATGCACTCACTCAACTACATATGTATGTACATATATATGTATATAGGGAGTGCGAGTAGTACTTATAAAAAAAAATCTAACAAAATGAACATTGTTATGGCAAGTCAATGGATGTTGAATGTAGCATGTTTGATGCTGGAATAGCATTCTCGCATTGCTCGCATTGTCGCAATATGACGCATACGCGTATTTTATGCTCAACAAATATGGTAAAAATACATTTGGGTGAGGCTGTGTAACTGCTATGACTTCATTATGAGCTCATGCCCAGAAAGTGCAGCAACAATGGCAAACAAAATGGCCAAAAATGCCAGCATAAGCCAAACATTAATAATAAACAACTTACAAGCCATAAACCAATGGGAGATGCCGACTTACACATAAAAAAATTACAAAGAAAAATGAACTCTAGTACAAAATAAATTATAACATGAAATAAAAATACATACATACATATGTAATAATACTTAAACTACAAGCATAACGACCTAATATTACCCCGTATATGACCTATACCTATAAAATGCACCTATTTTAAAAATATTGAATAAATGTAGATTATATTTTATATTATACTTGTATGTTCAAATTTATAGTATTCGCTATAAAAACAATCAGATAATTGGAGCAAAAGTTATTAATTAAGATATTAAAATAATATAATACTTGTATTATCAAATGCCTCAAATAATCTCTGAAACTTATGATTTTTATAATTTTAAACGAATTAAAAAATAAAAGAATATATAATATTATTAGAATAATCGATATTAATGATTGTTATCGACACAACAATAAAGTAGAATTTGAATAATCGATAAGCGCATGGTTGATGAAAGTCGCATAGCACAAGCCAATGAGTATAAATAATAACTAAATAAAAATACGAATAATATTAAACAAAAATAGCCAACCTGCCTATTATATTTTGGCCTATTCAATACAGGGTATTTAAAAATATGGCAAGCGGGCAAATGAATATGATAGTCAACCAAAAGTAAAAAAAAAAAATTGAACTAAAAAAGAAAACTCTAAAAAAATCATAGTGCAAACAAAGCAAACGCAAGCCAAAAAACCAAACGCATTTCACCATTTTCACAAAGTGAAATGCAAAAGAAAATATATATAGCGAGCGTGTGTTTGTGTGTTTCAAAAATTATTACAATAGGCGGGCAAGGACTGGGAAAGCATTGTACAAGAATAAATGGTAACTGGAAAAAATGGAAATGGAAAAAATGAGCAACTTCGTACTAGTAGTATAATAAAAACGGGAATGATAAAAATTTACACTGGACGTGGACGATGGCCACAATGGCGACAACTGACTGAGGCGACAACGCCGACAAAACGACAGACAAATGATGCATGCCACATGCTACGCACTTTACCAACACACACACATACACACACACACACAGCTATAGCCAGAAAGAGAGAAACATAAAGCCAAAGCCTCTAACAAGCCAATTTTTTCTTGTTGTCAATACCAAAAAACAGAAACTCTTTCAAATCGAGAGTGTTTTGAACAAATGCAATGTTCTATGCCAGCTTTCGTCACCATACGAATTCACAAGTGGTTCTAGTGTGAGAATGATGCGTAAGCAAAAGCGAGACTTCAGTGGCTAGCAATGTCTGCTGATCAGGTGGAGCGTAAAATCTTTAAATTTTTACCTAACTTAGATTGCGACGCATAAAAATTATATAAAAATAAATTTTAAAAATTATTTTTATTAAATTTTATTAAGAATACATTTCGTTTTTCAGAACAACATTCAAAAGGAAAACAAATTTATAAAAAAAAAAATCATAACAATGCACTGCAGCAGCAGCAGCATCAGCAGCAGCTAAATGAAATGCACGGGAAAGAGGCATCAACATACAGAGATCAAAATATTTTCTGGCAAAAAGCCTGCTTGCCAAAAGCTTAAAAAAAAAGCAAAATTGAGAAAACAGAATAAAACATTTAAAGTTTCATTTATAAGTAAGAGCAGTAGTAGAGTTGCTGTAAAGAGACAAAATAGTACGTACGCAAAAAAAGAGAAGAGAATAAAAATTTGGCGGCTACGATGCGGACGCCGATTCTCTGTAAGACCACAGCGTCTGCTGGCTAGTAGTTAAATGCAGTATATACATATATAGTATGTATGTACATATGTAGGACACACAGTCATCTGCATACACAGCTGGATATGGTCAAGTTGGCGCATCATCATCGCATCACTACAAGTACTCGAATAACCAATGAATTTAGTCAACTGCAATGCAAGTTGCAAATACGCTTCACTTAAAGACTAACTATCCTAGTATGTACTCCAAATAAATTTTGAAACAAGTTTGAATACAATTATATAATATATAAAATTATATTTAGTTGTTAAAAAAAGTTTGAAAGGGATTTTAATTTTTAGGCAAATTATTACTCACAAGTAATGAAGCTTAAGTCGAGTGTGTAAATGGATACCAAATTTGGTTAATGTAGCTCTTAGAGTCTCGAAGATCGACGCGTTCATACATACAGACGGATGGACAATCAACTCGACTGTTGATCCTGATCAAAAATATATATACTTATAGAGAGATGTCTCCTTATGCCTCCTTATATTGTCACAAAACTAATATAAAAAAATACTTTTTTATTTTAATCCCCAATTAGCCCCAACTAGAAGGTTCTTTAAGAAAAAGACTTTTAAAGATACTTCCATTTTGAAGAGAAATTATTATATAAATACATTTAAAATAGTATATTCAAAAATGTGCTAATATTCTTATATTAAAAATTTTAACGATAATTTTCATGCCAAACTACAAAAGAATCTTTTCAAATAAAATAAAAATGTTATTACTAAAATACTATACAAAGCATTCAAATAGGGTTAGAATACTTTCGATTCTTGGAATAAAATCTACTTCATTTTTAACAGATTTGAATAAAACTTAAAATTTCTAATAATAATTTGAATAATTAAAGAATTTCCAAACTATTGCTCAAGTAATGGATAAGTTTAGATAAAATATTACAATAATAGAAAATAAATTAATAAATAAATAATCAAAAAAATGTTTAATGTTATTGTCAAATTAAATAATATTTTAAATAAATCTAGAAACAATTTTTTTTTATAAATTCTGATTTAAAAACCATTTAAAAAAATTGTACAAAATTGTATTTTTTTTAATATACCAAAAAATCAACTGCTCGGTATATATGTAGTATGTAGTCAGAAGTAATGGATATTTATTATTATTGTGCTAAGGACCCCCTACTACACAATAGGAATATTTTTTCGGGATATGGAACAATTAAACTGGAAGAGAAATGTCATAAAACGGGCACTCACCTCGATAAAGTTTACTGCGTTTGCCACCGGCAACGATTGATTGCTGCTGTTGCTGTTGCTGTTGCTGATGGTGGTGATGTTGCTGTGGCTTTTGTTGTTGTTGTTGTTGCTGTTGAGGCTGTTGGGCTGTCTCATCTAGATGCAGCAATAATTGTGGCGCTGTTGCAATAGCCTGTCCAATATTTCCATTAACATTTGTCACAACAGTCGCCAAATGTTGTTGTGTGAGTTTATGTTGTTGTTGCTGCTGTTGTTGTTCCTGATGCTGCTGATGCTGCTGCTGCTGTTGATGCTGATGCTGATGATGTAGATGATGATGATGATGATGTTGATGTTGGTGTTGATGTTGGTGTTGGTGTTGATGCTGATGTTGCTGCTGATGTGACAACAATGGCTGACCATTGGCGCCTGCACTAACAGCCGGTGGTCCATGTGCCGGACAATAGCTACGATATTCACCATTGATATCAATATAAATCGGCGCCTCCACAAGTGGCCATGCGGCGCCCACAGCTGTTGCTGCTGCGGCTGCTGTAACAGTAGCATTGGTAGCTGTACCTGCAGTTGCTGCAGCCGCTGCTGCTGCGGCAGCAACTGTTGCTGCTGTTGGTGTCAATGTTATCAATTGTACGGGTAACAATTGTGTGCCATTGCTTGACTGCAAATGTATATGTGGCAAGCCAACATGCTGCTGCTGCTGCTGTTGTTGTTGCTGCTGTTGCTGCTGTTGCTTGGGTGACAGCTGTTGTTGTTGTTGTGTCGCTGCTGCTAAGCCATGTTGCTGATAATAAACTGTGGTCTGCTCATACGCTGCATAGACTGTGCTTCTATTGAGTGAGGTTGCAACACTGCTGCTGCTGCTTGTCTGCTGTAAATTGGCCTTAAGTGCCGCAGGTTGAAATGGCGGCGCCAATGGTGTCAAATTTGAATTATAGGCTTTAATTAAGGCGCTGTTAGATGTTGTTGCTGCTGCTGTGCTGCATGTTGCTGCCACTGCTGCTGTTGCTGTGGCATTTGTGTCTGTTTTATTAATTGAAATTTGCATTTTATGTGACGTTTTAACCCGTTCAGCGCGTCCTTCGCGTACCGCACTCCGATTATTATTATTGTTGTCGACAACATTAATCGACGATATACGTTCAGTGTTATCGACAGCACTCGCGGCAGGTGCAACAACAGCAGCTGTATCCTTACCAATCATTTGATAACTTTCATCGATAAATGCAGCCAAATCCTGACATGCACGCTGCAACTCTGTTGCATTTTGTAGTTGCAACTCTGAATTATTTGTTTCATCATCATCATCGTCATCGCTTTCGATAACATGTTCAATAATGCGTAAATTTTCATAATCGATAATTCGTGCATAGCCCTTACAAAGGGGCAATTCAGTTAACCTGGCCACATCGTCATCCACTTCATGAATTATTCTTATTTCTTCTTCCTCCTCAACTTCATCAATATTATCGTTTTTCTTTTCTTCCACTTCATCTGATTTATTATCATTATTTTTGTTGTTGATTTCTTCTTCTGCATCATCATCCAAACCATTTAATGGTTTAGCTTCCATCTCTTCTTCAACAATTTTCGATAATTGCTTTTGTAAGTTTGCTCTTGTTGTAGCATTTTGAGCTTTTTCTTCTTCAATTGCCAATTCCTCTTCGGTTTGTGTACTATTATCGATAAATACACCAGGGACCTCTTCTTCTAGTAGTACTACATTATTCTCATTATTATCATTACAAAAATCATATTCATCGCATTCCAAATCCAATTGTACATCACTAGAAGATGTTGCTTCCAAATGGGAGCTCACTGTTACAGCTGCCATCATAATAAAATAGTGTTTTTTGTGTTTTGTAGAGAAATGTGTCCTTGTTTTTTTATTCCAAAAGAGACAATATTACTTGATATTCAATGAAATTGTTTTTATTATTATTATTGTTGTTATTATGGTTCTTTGACTGATATCAAATTCCTTTTCACATTTATTCGACATCTTTAAAGTAGACCATAAGAATATTTTCATCAAATTTAATCGCAATTTGATTGATTGCAGGTGATTTTTCTTTTTTGGTTTTTTCTTGTTGTAAACTTAAAAATTTATGATATTTACCTGAAAGTATAAAAGAAAAAGAAATTGAATTTCACTTTAATAAACTTTTCTATTTTTCTTTCATTCTCTTGGCCAAAATAATATTTATGATTTAAAGTAATTATTAAATATTTATTTTAATTAAAAACGTATCAAAAATGCATGTGAAGCAAACAAACAGTTTGGGGCGAACCTATTTAACTTTATTTTTCTTTCTTTTTGCCAAAAATAAATAAATAAATATTTGTTTGCTTTTAACAAACATAATATTGTTTGGCGCTTCAAGGAAATACATTTGTTAACTTATTTTTAGACTCGAAAAGCAGCAACATCAGCAGCACAAATATAAGAAGTACGCAAGAAATTAATAAATACGAATTATGATTAATTTTTTAATAAATATTGTAATCTAAATACTCTGTTTTATATTATATAAATATATTATTATATTTATACATATTGTTTTAACTCTTAGATATTTTTCATTATCTTGTTTACCATAAGAAATGCATAAAATCTCTTGCGCCCGAAACTATGCAACCTTTTTTTTAAACTGAGCTACCGGGCTCCTATGATTTCCGGAAAAAAAATAATTAAATAACTCTTAAGCTAATGAAATTATTTACAAGAGATACAATATTTTTTATATTTCCCTTAAATTAGTATAAAACAAGTAGGAAGCTCTAGTCGAGTGAGCTCGACTACGAGATACCCCGATTCAAGTGATAGCGATGTCGAGCTCGCTGCTAGCTCCTTGCAAACACCAAAGACAAACATGTTTCCTCTAGAAAACCTACAATTTTGATCCGATAGACATAAAATTGGCACAGTACATCAATATTATGATGCCAATCACCTATGCTGAGTCTCAAGATCACAGGTAAAAAATTACACCTGATATTCGCACTATAAACGACTTAATATATATTGTTAAAATAATATTAATATATAATTTCCATTTAAAAAGAAACTAAATTGTATTTTTATTTGATTAAAAGTTTTCAACTATATTTTGTATAAGCCCCATCAAGTGTACTCTCTCTGTATATTAAGTGTGCTTAAGCTTTTCTTATTATTTTTTTTTTTTTGCAAAGTTTAGAAAATCACTCAATGAGCACTTAAGCACTTGCACAGCTCCAATTGTTGCCGCTCCTTAGGTAGCTCACTGACTCTCACGCACTCACTCACTGTCTTTCCAGTCTAACGCTTGAGTGAGGCCGAAATTTTCTTGTGTAAACACTATTTTCTAGACGTGCAACAAGTTAGACTTCAATTTGTTTAACCACTCCTGGTAGAAAAACAAAAACAACAAAAATAAAATAAATAGTATTTGCTTAAGGCTTGCGTTGGTAACACAATTTTGTAGGAACTACCTGTCAAAGTCAGGTGGACTGTACGACGTCTAATTTTATGGGATTTGTTTTAATAATTTGTTATATATTTTTGTTTCTTTAGCATGCCCTTTGATGTGTCACACGGCTCACTCGGCGTATGATTAATATTTATATTAATTTGTTTTATTGTACATACGCACTGTAAGCCATAACTTACAACATTTTTATCTGTTCACAATAGTTAAGCTGATATAATATTCTTTACACGCTCTGTTCGTATTTCCGTTGAACTTGATCCCCTTTCTGACATTTTGAGTTATGATATATAACATAAAAAATTC
>JBANCX010001043.1:0-11291 GCA_037040065.1 Dettopsomyia nigrovittata | reverse complement strand
ATATATATATGTATATGTATGTATATGTATGTGTGTATATAATAGAGCATGAGAAGTGCTTGTAACAGAATAAGAAGTGGGTTGAGCAGGCGGGGGGGCTGGTGCTGCGCTATGAGGCGTGGCACTGAATGAAGTAAAGAGCTGCAAATGCGAGCAAGCTATATAAGTGGAAGAAAACAAAAAAACAACGAAGAAAAAAAAAATACAAAAAAAAAATTGTTAAAAAATTCTAAAATTCAAATTTATGACTATAAAATACACTAACAAAATGATAATAAATATACAAAAAATAATAATAAATTTTTTAGCTTTTTTTTTCGACTATAACAGGCCGGGAATAGAAATTCCAATGAAATTAATGGAAAAAATAAGAATATTAACATAAAATAATAAATAAATAATTTATATTATATAGAAAATATTAAAAAATCTAATAAAAAGTTAAATATTTACACAAATTTTAATTAAAAAAAATATTTAAAATACAATTGAAGCTAAATCTATTAAATTTAAACATGTTTTTACTGAATTCTTTATATACAAAAATAATTAATTTGTTCAAATACAAAAAAGTTTTTGGTATTTTTAAAGATTTCTTATTTTTTATTCAAATTATATTATATTGTATATTTAACATACAAAATTAATTCTTTGAAAGATATTTTTTTAATTGATCTACATGTCGTATACACGATATATATATTTAATGTCGTGCAACGCTTAAAGCTCATATGACTCTACTATATATTACTATAGCATACATTTGTGGGCCGTAAAATGCATTTACAAGAAATATCATCATTGTATTAGCAAGCAAGGGTATTACTATATAGGCGTAAGCAATGAATGAATGGCTGCTGCTGCTGCTCTCAAAAAAGAGACTGAAGAACGAGAGATATAGAGAGAGAGAGAGGAAACGAGCGAATATAATAAATGTTAAAGCTCCATTTAAGCAATTGAAATGCAGCAAGCTCTGTCTAGTAGTATGTTGAAGGCATTGGAAAATTCTTGATGGGTTTTGTTCAATGGAAAAACTTTTACTTTGCCAGCACGAATCGACTTATGTTATATATATATATATATATTTTTATATTTTCTTTTTTTTTTCGTAAGAAAATGCTGCTAACAACACACACACACACAAACACACACAGAAATAAAAGATGTTGAAAGCGCAACTGACCAAAAGTTTCAAGTGTTCAACTGAAAACAGTGAATCCTGTGTGATGGGAATGCGTACAATTGCAATTGCAATGAAGAAGACTTCATCTCTTTTATGTTTTGTGAGTAGTACAGTAAAGAGAACACACACACACACACACACACGTACATACATATACCTAAATATATATATACATATGTATGTGGTATAGCGCTTGAGAGAGGATATATTTGACGTGACACGAACACGCATGGATCACAACAAGATATTCGTGTTCATTAAGGATTGACGCCTCTTCATGCACGAGTCGGCAGCATAATAAAAAATTATTTTTAATTTAATTATTATTATTTATAGCTAAAAAAGTGAAAATATTAAAAATATAAAATCAAATGAAAGAATTATAAATATGAAAAAATCAAAATATATTAAATTTTCGATAAATTTTTGTATTTAAATTATGATAACAAATTTAAGAAATTTGCCAAAAAGCTCTTCTGAAAACAGGATTTCTTTTTCCGAGACTATATAAAAAAAAAAACTGTTTTTTATGTATCATAAAAATCCGTTCTATTTAACTGATACGCAACTATAAAAATAAAAAAACTAAATTTTCCAAATATTTTTATGTTCGACAAAAAAAGTTATCTTCATTGCTGCGTGCGTGATTTTCTTTTGATGATTTTTTTTTCTACGTTTCGTGTTTATGTCGCGTTTAAAAAGAGTCGACATGTGACCATCTTTACGAGAAGGGAGACGATAGCCAACTGAGTGAGGGAGAGCATGGCTGCTGCGAGAGAGGGTTTGTCAAGTACTAGTAGTTTGGGGTAAGTAGCGGTCGCGTTGATTGAAATGTTTCGCCAACGCGTATCATTTAAACTTTAATCCGATAAATTGCAATGTTCTCTCGCTCTCAAATAAATCGTATGACTTGAAAAAGAAGTGAAAAGGGATGCAACACTCACGCACGAAGGCGTACAGATGAGTGAAGGGATCAAACAATATATATATATATATATATTGAGTACAACATGGAGCCGCTTAGAGCAATGACTATGCCAGCACATTGGCACAGCACGCACATTAAAAGTTCAAATGGTACTCAAAAAATACAACAACAACAAAAAAAAAAAGTGAAAAAATACCAAGAAATATACTAAAAAGAAAAAAGCAAAAATAAGACCAAAAACCAAATCCGCTTAAATATAAATTGTAGCATATTGAGCTTGAAGGAGAGCTGCGAGTGAAATGTGCGCTGTTGCAATTCTTTCAAATTTCTCTTCTGCTTGTCATTCGCTTGTCCCTTTAATGAGCTTTTCATTTTTTGTTTTCTTTGTTTTTTTGTATGTATGTTGCTTCATCTGTTTATTGAACCAGAGTTGCCTTGTCTTTCCAATTATTGATACAAAATAACGAACTTTGTCTTATGCCAACTGATGCACGACAAACAATAATGAAAACTGATTTTGTTCTTTCAATGCAAAGTGCAAATTTAAATTTGTTGTTGTATTAAATGACAATAAAATTATTTTTGTCTTTAATTCACTTTTTTTTTAATTTTTTATCGTTGCCTTTGTCTGGTTGAAAGCCTTCACATTCAACATTCTAATTGGCTTTTAGAGACAAACACAAAAAAAAGTGCATCCAAGTTGACCTTTGACAATTATTGAAGGTCTTCGGTGTGACATGTGCATGTGTGTGTGTATATATATATAGAAAGAAAGTGTCATGTCGAACTAATTACTTGATAAAAGGCGAATACAAAAGCTGAAATAAGAACCAAACAACAACGAAGCTGAAACAAAAGGCAACAATGGAAACACATTTCGCATTTATCTTTGATCGCATACACTTATGATGAACACCCCTTAGTTAGGGGTATATATACATATATACTATATATATAGTGTTGCTATAGAATATAGTATTAAAAGGCTTGTTCGCAGCAAACAAAAGGCGCTTAAAGTGTGAGAAGGAGTGGCAAACAATAAAAAAAAAAGGAAAAAACATTCGACAGCCAATCAGTGCGAAAAATTGGTTGAAAAGCGAATTGTGCAACACATGTGGGCAAGTTGGTTGATTGTGTGTGTGTGGGTGTGTGTGTGTGTGTGGGTGGGTGGGTGTTATATATATATATATATGTATTTGAGTGTATTTTCCATTAATTAGTGACAACAACGATGCGGGTATTATGCTATAGTGCAATAAACAAAGGCGAGTCAGAAAAAAGAAGAAAAAAAACTTGTTCCAACAAAAGTGCATTATGCAATAAAGTGAGAAAGAGACAGAGACAGAGAGAGAGGAGAGAGAAAGAGAGAGAGGGTGAGTGTGTGTGTGAGAAAGAGGGGATAGAGTTGGTAATAGAGCTTGACTTGCCCATAAAAATATATAAAGTCAACAAAGTGTAGTGTACCTATATACATGACTCTGTCTGTTTACGAGCAGTGTAAAGTACAGCACTGCATCTGTAATTAGAACTTAGGATTCTGAAAATTGGAATAGATTCTTCAGTAAATATTTACAATATTTATTTCCGAAATTCAAATTCAAAAACAATAAATTTTAAATAAATTAAATAATAATTAGTTAACGCAGCTCTGAGCAAGGCTAAACGTCGCACAAGAGTTAAAAGAACACTTCAGTGCCACCATCCTTAGGACCTGTCAACGAATGATTTCAATTTTATTCCTTTCCATTGACAAAAATAACTTCCTTAATTAGGTCTATTAAATATTCCTTATTTGGTCTTAACTTAGCTCTGATATAACTCTGATTAGATAAAGTTGCCTTTAAAGACAATTCTATTAAATTTCTATAAATTATATTGACGAAAAATCAATAATAATAATAAAATAAATAAATTATTTAGTTAAACAACTGACCTTGAGCCCGCTAACTGAAGAAAGTAAAATTTTATTAGAAAAAAATATGAAAAATTCTTAAGAATTTTCTAAAATTTCGAATTTGAAAACATAATTTTTTTTATAGATAGCTTTTCAATTAACTTGTATCTCGCGTTATCAAAGTATTTATCTAAAAATCTATAAAAATAAATTGAAATTCTAGAAAGCTTGTAAGATACAAATTACAAGCTCAAGCGACATATTGGTAAATTGTCTAAAAGAAAACTATTTCTTTATAATACAGTCTAAGCTTTAGCTGAATATCCGAGTATTTATCCGAGTGTTAAAGCAAAGATTGTTTTGCAAAAAGTTAGATTAAGTTGTTGAAATTTGTTTTGGTTCCTGCACAAAAACCTAAATGAACTTTAAAGAAGATTTAAATACCAAATAGAAAAAATATCATCCAATAGATGAATATTTGAAGTATTTTTTTGTACTATCTACGAACTATATATGTATGTACATTTGATCTTTGCAACTAAAATCTAAAATAATCTCTAAACAAAAATGTTAAGACCACAAGCTGTTTACATTTTTTAGTGTTTGAAAAGTAAATTCAGAAAAAAGTAGAGAATTAAGTGAAGCGTGTATGCATGTGTATGATGTGTGTGTGTGCGTGTGTGTGTGTGTTTCTCATAAAGTGTATAAAGAAAATGCTTTTGGCCAGGTGCAGCATTAGTTGGTCCAAATAGCAAAACAGCAATGCGGCCAAGGGCTATAAACTGTGCCAAATGATGAGACTTGCTAAGGTCCCTCGCATGTCTCTCACTTTCGCTCTCTCTATATGTTGCTCTCTCTGTTTTGGCAGCTTAGCAGCTTATTAAATAGTGAACTGTAAGTGTGTGAGTATTTAGTGTGTGTGTGTGTGTGTGTGTGTGAGAGGGGGGTGCTCTTTTTTGGGAGGGCATCTGAGTGCTTGTTGCTGTTTAGGGTTAACCAGGCACATAGTTCAATGAGGCTCTCAGCTTTAGAATGAAGTGGCATTAAAGAGGGGCTCAATAGCAGCCTAAGTCACTAGCGACAACTCTAACTAGTACTACGAGTAGTCGTAGCAGCAACGTGAATCGCCTCAAGGACTCACAGTTTCTAGTTGTATTGGTAGCACATTGCATTGTCCTTGGATACACTGCCAAAAATCAAGTAATTCCAAGTGAAAACTGTGAAAACTAGACCATGAAACATGGTCTAAAAAGTACAAAAATCAAAAATTATTTTTATTTAATTCTGTAAATTATTTAAGTTAAATTAATTAGTTTTTATATGTTCATAATAAAATTTAATTTTTTTGCGTTTATATAAGCCACAATTTTCATACAATTTAACTGATTTTAAAACGCTCATATTAAAGTTCAAAAATTGAGTGTTTATGTTCAAAATTTTCATTCAAATAGTTGCTTCCTTTTGAGCAATGCTTTATAAAGGTTTACGAGTAGTATGTGCTTTGATTTTTCAAAAATAAAACATTTTTTCATATAAAAATTAACAATCAGTCGGTTGTAGCTACAAAGATTGATCGGTATATTGTCTAGATATGTCAACTTTTATTAAGTGACAATAAATGTTGTTGAATATCGATATATTTGTATAACTATCGCTATTATTAAGTAAGCTAAATGCAACTATCTGGCAAAGCATTATAACTTTACATTAAGTTCAATTCACATGCCTTAAAGATTCTGAATAATTGCCGTACAAAATATAGAAGTGATCCTAACCTAATGTATTATTTTTCTAGCAGTGTATTACTCTCTTCATGTAAGCTTTTGCGTTTGTCCTTATCCGAAATCCAGCGCTGTCATTTGTGCTCAGGCACACACAGAGAGAGAGAGAGAGGCGAATCTGAGTGTAAGAGCGAGGGTAACACTTCACGGGGCTGCCAGTGATCTCCCTTGAGTGTGTTGAACATACATACATACAAACGTTGTTGTATATATGTGTGTGTGTGTGTGTGTGTGTGTGAGTGTATATTGAATACTTGTATTTCTCTTTGGCTTTGGTCCGAGAGCTTGGGTCGTGCCGTAGCTTATACAACCACTCAGTGACACAAATAAAAGTAAACATGATAAAACCATTGAAAACTTTTTCCATTTTCACTTTTGAGTGTGTTTGTATTTTGCCACACACACAATGAGTGCAGCTATATGGAAGTTAATCTCAAGTGCAGCCGAGAGCTAAATATTTACCATTGGGTGTGCCAGCTACCACTCTCTCTCTCTCTCTCTCTCTCTATACTCTCTGTCATGGCTTGCGTGTTGACTTCTTTGACCGTTGTCCAGCAATGACTGCGGCTTCAGTCTATTGCTTATCATTGATGCTGTGTGTGTTGTATGCTCTATGCTTTTATATCCCTTTACTCTCTCTCTTTCTTTCTCTTTGGCCAACTTGGATTCAAATGACCCGCAGTTTTCTTTCTCATTTTTTGTTTGTTTGTTATTTTTTCTTTTCCTCCTACTCTCTGTGTGTGTGTGTGTGTGTGTGTGCTGCGTCGTCGTCTCTGCTTGTTTACACTAAACTAACAAGGAAAGCTAAAAGTTAGCAAACTGCAGTCCACTCGCTTGCCATTGATAGAAGAGCTTGTTGTGCATAAATTGTTTATGTTACTGGCCTGGTCCTGTAATGTGGCACGTTGTTTAGCTTGTGTTCTCTGTCTGTGGCTGCAACTTGGATACCCTTTCTAATATATATATAAACTCGTAGTACATGGAACATTCTCAAAACCTCCTCTCGAGAAAAAACCTCCCAAAGCAGTAATAACAAAGAGGTGAACCAAGCAAATATTTGTGTCAGTCGTTGAACTTGTTCTTGCTGACCTTTGCAGATGCTATAGAATGGCAGACAGCGCGACAGGTGACAAGCAAAAGGGAACGAAAAAACAAAAAATGAAGAGAGCGCGAGAGTGTGTCTGCATGTGTGTGTGTGTGTGTGTGTGGGAGACAGTGTGTAAATAGTGTACTTTTGAAGAGGAGACATGTCTCAGTTGCGTAAAGGCAAGCACTGTGCATAGAGCCAACTAAATACAGACATGCTTCAAGTGTTTTCCAACACTAAACACTATTGACAAAGTGCTCAACAACACACTTTGTATTATAAATTAAGTTGTCTGATATCGATCAATTACAGATGCATAGACAAGAGACATACGCTATAAGAAATATATAAATTTGGAAAAATAATTTAAGAAATCAAATTTTTTTTTTATTGTTTGCTTTATAGATGTTTCAAACTAAAAGTTTTTACAAAAATTTTACATTAATGCGCTTATCGAAACATTTGTGGAAAATGTAGTTCAGTCTGCTCATTTGTGTTATATTTTATGAAACATGTTGAATATTGAAGATAAGCTGATAAACAAAATATATATTTATGAGTATGAAACTACTAGAATTGTGAAAATTCAAAAACATTTTTTCCTTTTTCTTCCAGTATAATCCGATTGTAAATAAAACTTTCAATGGCTTTTAGAAACGCCAGAAAATGTTGCGAAATTTTCATTTATACAATATTAAAAAGGGAAATACATTTTGTTTCCTATAACATGTGTTTTTACAGGGTATCTTGTGCTATTTTCTGCAACTTTATCATTTTTTAAGTGTATTTTCATCGAATTTTAAAGCTGTTTTGCTCTATTGTCTGAAGTATGCAAGTTTTTATGTCGTTTAGCAACACTGTAGAAAAGTACAGTACTGCTCAGCAGTATCATGGCCAATGTGAATATGTAACCAAGTGTTGGCTCCCAAGATGCCACATTCATTTTGGTCTGAACGGTGCTTAACCTTGGCTTAAACTTGTCGTCGTCATTGCAATAAATTGCCAGCTATCGTGCATTATGAAGTGTAGCAACCAAAGAGAGAGAGAGAGTGAGAGAGAGAGAGCAAAAGAGTAAAAGATAGTTGAGGCAGAGAGAGAGAGAGAGACGTGGTATAGTTAGGCAACGTTTGCTGTTGGTAAATTGCAGCTCAGACTCTCATTCTCTTATTCTTTCTTTCTCTCTCTCTCTCTCTCTCTCTCTGTCGCTTTGCGCGTTTGCATTGTGGTTGCCAATAACTTACGCTTCGCTTGGCAACAGGCACATGGGGCACTTGGGGCACATTGGGCAGGTTGCAAGGTGCAGAGCGCAGCAGAACGGATGATGCGACGGATGTGGATGCTGTTGCTGCTGCTGCCGGATGTGAAAAGCAACTCGGCATGCAACCAAGGCAATGAATGTCGTACTCAGTTATGCAGCTTTATATGTATGTGCCTTTCTACACTCTTCGCTAGCTGATTCGTTACCCTCTCTCTCTCTCTCTCTCTCTCAGTCAGTCAACAAATGCTTGGTCGGTAGGTAGTCCCTTTATTGCGGTTATGTGTCTTGAGGCAAACAGCGTACTACCTGTCAAATATTTCATGAAGATTTAACGCATTTGTTGCCTCAACGAGGCAAGGCTCATTATGAGAAGCGCACAACGAGAGAACTGATTAAGTATATAAACACACACACACACACGACATACATGTACTACATATGTATGTGTATACCCTTTGCTCGATCCCCATTAACCTCTTGCAATTTTAATTATGCATGTCAAACGTTTGAGCCAACAACATACATACATACGTTGTACCAATGACCATTAAACAAGTTTCCAATACTAACAAAAATACTTTCCCATGAATAGGCAACAACACAACACAATACATACATATATGTATACACTCAACAAAATATATTTAGATATTTATTGTAAAATTATAATTTCCCTTTTTGCTATTATTAAATATAAATTGTTTTTTTTCTTTCTGTTATTCAAGTATTTAACTTAAGATCTTTAAATGAAAAATATTTAATTTATATATAAATTTTAGTTAAAATTAAAGTTATATAATTCTCTTATATTTGTAGGAAATAAATAAATAAATACAAATTATTAGTTTTTTCTGTTATTCAAGTATTTCAATTCTTTGAATAGAAAATATTTATGTTTTTATATGAATGTATATCTAAAACATAAATAACTTGTATTTAAAGATCTTTATAATAATATCAAAGTTTGTGGATTCTATAGGAAATAAATAAATATTAAATATTTCAAGTTTTTAACTCTGATATAAAGATTTTATTTAAAATATTTAAATATTATCTTTCAATATGATTAAAATATTTTAATTTAAAGTGTAAAAGTCTTATCATAAAGCTATAAATTTGTTACAAATATAAAAAACTATTTTTTAAATTTATTTTATTTTTCCGTATGTTTAATCTGTTTTAATCCGTTTAGCAGATTACATGTCCCAAATGTTGTTGTATAAATTTACAATTTAATAATTTTTTTTAATTTATTGATACAAATATGAAATTTTTAAGTGTCCAAATAATTAATATATTTTTTAAACTAAAATTAATGTAAAATCTTAAGATATTTTTGTATAATAATATAAAAAGTAATAATAAAAAAGATGAAAACTCCATGTCGAACAAAGCGTGTAAAAATATTTTTGCACTGGAGACGGTTGCCGAGGAAATTCAAAGTCTAAGAGCAGAAATACAATTTTATTTCTTAAATTATGCATATTTACTTAAATTTTTCAGATTATATAAACAAAATGCGATTTCTGTCAGTGCATTTCAGTCTGTGTGCGTGTGCGTCTGTGTATGTGTCTATGTGTGTGTGTTTGAAACTTCAATTGTCATGGCATCAACACAGGGGCACAGAAAATGGCGCGTAACGATGTCTTAATTAAGACTCGTCAAAGGACAAAAGCTGCAAGCAATTGGGTAAAGCGGCATGAGAATTGCCCAGCATGTTGCACGATAATGATGATGATGATGATGATAATGATGATGCTAATGTTAATGATGATGAGGCAAACGGCATATGGCATATGGCACATGCCATGTGGTATGTGGCATATATATGTATATCTTCTATCCTACTATTGCCGAAGCATGACTTGTATAAATGCCAAAGGCTATACATACATATGCCAAAAGGTTCAAATGATGAAATGCCAAGAAACGTTCTAATAAACATAAAAAAAATTGACAAAAATTGATGTTAAAAGAAAGATACAAAAGATGTTTAGTAAACAAACAAAAAGAGAATCAGTTAAATGCAGGGTATCATCTAGGTCGTGCATTTGCAATATATCATTTAGACATTCTCCATTTTAATTTTTTTCGCTTGAAGCTAAGCTCAAGACAAGGCTGCTGCTTAACAATGTATGAAACATCATTTGGATTAGGTTAAGATGACAGACAGCTGCTGTGCATGATAAGCATAAGGTTAGGGTATTAAATCTTTTGATATACCCAAAGATAATAGCAATTTCCTGTAGTTGCCAAACAAAACTTTTAACTTTATATTGAGTTATATATTTATTTAGGTTTATTTTAAGGCTAAATCATGACGTGACACATAAATAAATGTCCCTAACATCTAAAATACTCTGTAAATGTATTTTAGGAATATTTTATTTAAAGAATTATTATAGATTATGTTAATAAAATCAATTATTTTTAATAGAATTCGGGTCTTATGATGTTGAATCATATTTTTCTTAAAATAAATTTATTTAATATTTTAATGGATTCAGTTGAAATTTTTATTTAAAAGTTAATTATTTTGTTTCCTTTTTTATCTAAAATTTATTGGAAATTTTCATTGATTTTTGTATTAAAGGAAATGATTATTCTGGCACCGATTTAAGAAAATCTTTTCAATTATTTTATAGATTTTAAATATAGATTTTTAAGTTAACACATTTTGATTATTTAGAAATTTTCTCATTATTTTTCGTACAACTAAATGCGCTTTTGTTCTATGAAATCCTACATTTTGCGAGTCAAATTTTGATTGCATCTATAAATCTAGCTCGTAAAGCTGCTGCTGCTGCTGCTGCTGCTTATGTATTGTAGGGCTTAAGAATTGGTTGGTTTTTGGTTGGATTCGGGACGAGTACAATCAGTGTTGCCAACTCACTTATCCGTTCAATTTGGCTTCTTTATTTCTGTCTCAACAAATACCATCCAAATATTTCTCTCGCTAAAATACCGAAATTTGTTTTTGAGAATTGACTTAACAAAAATACTGAAATAATAAAAAAAAAAATATTTTATTATACTCGTATTTCAATAATAAAAATTAAATATTTTTGCCTCATTTATAAAAATTTTGTAATTTTTGCGATACAAAATACAACTTTTAAGCGATAATTAATAATTAATTTCTTTGTAAATTAGTTGTTTT
>JBANCX010001038.1:0-11322 GCA_037040065.1 Dettopsomyia nigrovittata | reverse complement strand
CCGTTAAGGCTGTGCGTTGATTGCCAATCAGTCAGTCAGTCAGTCAGTCAGGACAAACGATTTTATATATATAGATATGTATATATGTATATGTATGTATATTCTTCATCAGCATTATTAATCTAGCGGATATTGTCATGTCCGTCTGTATGTATGAACGCGTCGATCGCAAAGACTATACAAGCTGGAAACACAAAATTTGGTATGAAGTCAGTACATAAAACTATTTTTTTTCGCATATTTAGCTAGTTTCAAGATAAGAAATTGCAGCATTAGGAGTGGCATTTTTTAATGTAAATCGTTTAATTCTTTTCTCAGTAGTATACATTCCGAGTTTCATGATAATAGGTGGCGAATTGCACCAATAAAGCGTATTTTTTTAGGGGTGTGATATATATAAATACATACATCCTACACTATACACGAACCTGGATAAAGTCAAAAGGTTGTATATTTTAAATCCCTAGTAACATATTTATTCAAACTTGTGCTAAGAAATTAGCTGGTAACTCAAGGTTTCGCACCCAGTGCAATCATATAAAATTCGATATAAGCTGGATTTATATAGACAAAATGAAATGAATTTATATAAGAGAAAATGAAAATATTTAACACTTGACCTCAAGTACTCCCCACATGGCTTTCAAGAATTATCTGAGTATATATGTAGCACTGTACCAAATTTTATCATTGTAGCTCAACAACTGAGGGACTAGTTTACATATAAAGAGGTGGACATGATCGACTCGGCTGTTGATGCTGATCAAGAATATATATACTTTATAGGGTCGAAGTTGTCTCCTTATGCCTGTTACATACATCGTCACAAAACTAATATACCCCTTTCCATTTTCAATGGATCAAAGTATAATAAGAAAAATGTTATCCTTATATCTTTATCTTCTTTAATCAATCTCATGTTATCTAATTAATTATATTTTTCATATATGCACCGGGTTTCCAAGTTTCGGGTTACCTGCTAACATATATGTATGTATATAAAATAATTTGTCCTGACTGATTGACAATCAACGACCCTTTCGCACTTTAAAATGGCATAAGTAAGCAGAATATTGCGGAGATGGTTAGCCAGTGCAGAAATACTGGATCCTTTCGAGTTCACAAGAAAGTAGGTATTGTGCAGTAGTGGCTAATGTACTGCCGACACAAGTCAGTCACGAGACTTAAATTTGATTAAGAATTGGGGTAATTTTTTAAGCCTGATTTTAAAAAAATGTAGAATATCGACTAAAAATTATATATGTATTAACAGCCCTAGCCCTATATTTCGAAAAAAAAAAACAGGAAAGTTGTTTTTATCAATGGAAAATCGAAACTAATCGAAACTAAGAGATACCGCGATTTAAGTATTGAAATAACCACTTGCAACCGCCTTGCAACGACCAATTCGTTTGTTTTATAAAGCAAATTTCGTTATCCGATCATAATGAAATTGGTATAGAAGATTTTGATACAAATAGCCATGCTATATCTCAAGGTCACAGGGGGAAAATTTCACCTGTAATTCGAGCTTTTCGATTTTCGAGTTTTTGATGCAGATCGATTCGTAAGCTTAATAGTATACATATATAGCGAGATTCAAGACTAAATGTGCAAAATTGCACCTGTAAATAGTTTTTGTGGACTGGCAGGAATAGCAAAGGGAAATCCAAAAAAAAAAATTTATATTGGTGTACACTACACTATACACGAACCTGGATACCGAATTTGGATTCTGAGACTCATATAGTTTATATTTATATAGATCGACGCGATCATACATACACACGGACATGGCTATATCAAGTCGGCTGTTGATGTTGATCAAGAATAAATTTACTTTATAGGGTCGGAGATGTCCCCTTTATTTTTGAAATGGGTCAGGGTATAAAAATGCGATCTATTGAGTTCCATTTAAATTGGCTCGATAACTTTAACAACAGTTTGACAACCAGACGGTTGTTATAAATTTTGTATTAGCCCTGCACAAAATACAACTGTAAGCATACATAAATAGTCAACTTCCCGCAATGGACATTCAGATGCCAACAATTTGATGTGTCTATACGAAGCAACGATGCCAATGATCACATAAAATTCAAATAATTATAACTAAAGCAAAAAAAAAAACGGATCTATAAATAAAAACGCTTAAAACACACACACACACTGTTTGTTGGCATTGGCGGTCACAACGTTCCCATTCATTGCGCTGCTTTGCGTGTCCATATGTATATGCTTGGGCGCAAATGAGATAGCAATTACTATTGCGACGACACACTTAAATACAGCAGCAACAAACACAAACGTGTATATGTATGCATCTAAATATGTCCAAGCAGGGAAATAACGAATTACGCAAATTGAAAACACATGCATTTTGTATATATTTCTCAAAAAACTAAAAAAAATGTACAACTGCAAGTGTAGCCACGCACATGTTATTGGGATTTACAATAAGCAATGTACATGTGTATGTACATATATAATTTTTTTTTAATAAAACTATCATCTGACAATGTCGGCTCACCAAACAACAAACAAAAAACTATGAATATACACTCAAATTACCACAAAAATATAATTAACAAAAATGATTCACAGAAGCGATACTTTTTTATAGCGATAACTTTTTCCAATTTTATTTATTAGCTACAAAATTAATTATTGTATCTTACTAAACGCAAACCTTGAAGGCGGTCTGTTGCAAATGACGGCAATGTAGAGCTGCATTCACGCTGTTATCGATTAATAACGACTGCTGAGCATTGCTGCCAATCATCGATGACCAAAAAAATTAAAACAGTTTGACTTCCATAAATGGACAAAAAAAATATAAAAAAATATTATTAAAATGCTAGAAAATTATGTGTAAATATTTCTTGGTTTTTTTTTTCAATAGATTAAATAATGAAGTCAGAATTTTTTTTGATATAATTAAAAAATCAAGAAAAGGGGTGAAAAGCATATAAAAGATAGTGGTCAAACTAAAATTTATTTTTATTAAATAAATTCACACGAGAGTCGAGAACAATATGACAATTAATCGGACTTTGTTAAATGTGAATGGTGTGCACTATCGATAAACTAACCGATATATTATGGAAAGCGAAACGATACGTTATCATAGTCTAATAGTAATATCTAGTCTAATATAATATTATAGTCTATAAATGATAACTAAAAGGATAAAGAATCGATTTTTTGGATAGCTAACCATTTTACCGACTAAATCAGAATAAAATCGTTTTATCGGCGGCATTGCTGCTGACTATTTTTGTATCGATGACGAACCGCATTTTAACGAAGCGAGAGTCCATCCTCATTTTCAGATAAAGTGGCAACGCCGTGTATATTCATTTTACAGAAAAAATTATTTTTTTGTCTGAAGCAATTTTTTTTTAAATGAATCGTCTCTTGTATAAATTAATAATGCTCGTTGCTGCTAAGTCCGATGGATAGTTAAAACAATAAGGTGCTTCTATCATTGTCATTACTCGTAAATTTCATTAACATATATCATATATAAGTCTAAGTCATCAATAACAAAGATAAAGTCATTTATTGTCACGTCGTATCACATTTACATAGTGTTGCCATTGGTTTCGCCAAATGTATTTTGTGAAATTTCAGATACACATATGCATACATACATATAAACAATTTAATTTTAGAAACACGAAACAATTTACGAGATTCGGGTTTTCGGCATTTTTCAGAAGGAATTCGTCAAATATCGTAAAGTTTGAAGCAATTAAAAAAAAACAAAAAAATACAAAATAACCGGAAAGACTGATTGGAAAACACATTATTAGACTTTATCGTCGTCGTCAAAATATCATGCAAAATGAAGTAAGCAACATATAATAAAAATAATTATGTACATAATACATACATATGTATGTATGTATAATGTGTATCATTAAATTACATTACCCATTTTCTGTTCTGTTTTGTGCACAGTAAACCAAACGACACAGCTGTTTTTTGATAACTATCCGGAATTTATATTCGTCTTGTTATCATCATCATCATTATCAACATCAACACGGCACAGCTATAACTTATACCACCTATTGCCCGCAGACCCTTCGATAGCTTGGAGCGCAATTTTGGCTAAAAGAGAGTTTCTGGTGAAAAGTTTTAAGTTGCCCTTGAGTACCGTACTATTGTTTTTATATTCCTAACATACAAATAGATATTTAGGTAAATATTCAGGTAATTAAGCGGAATAAGCTAGTGATCCTTTCAACCGAGAACCATGTCCCATTATTTATTTTATGTGATTATCTTATAGTTATGTCATCAACCGCTGGCAAACGGAAGGAAATCTATAAATATCTAGCGCCATGGCCATTGTATTCCATGAACTGGAGTGTGCGACCAGACAAGCGCTTTCGTCTTGCTCTGGGTAGCTTTATTGAGGAATACAATAATAAAGTGCAAATCGTTAGCCTGGACGAGGATTCTAGCGAATTTACTGCCAAAAGGTGAGATAATATGTCGGTTGTTGGATGCTGATTAAGAATATGTACATACATATGTAGATACATACTTTATTGGGGCACAGATGTCTCTTTTGGCCTGTTACACAATATTTTTACAAATTTATAACTATATGTATCCCTTTCTCATTTTCAAATGGGATCAATGCTAGTAAGTCACTGAAAGTTGATTTCTCTTTCGAAAAACCAAAAAAAAAATTGTATACAACGATTGATTTGGTTCTATAGTTCATTAGCTAGCTATATGATATGGTGTTCCGATTCGACTGGCTCCATCATATACATGTATATGTAGCGCTTGCAGTGAAGATAAACATTTTTAGTAAGTTTCATCGCTTTAACTTAGAAAGCTGAAAGACTGTTTGCATACAAACAAACACTGTCATACGGTGACATGTTTAAATCGACTCAACTCGCCGTCCTGATCAAGGACACATACAATACGCATCATCATGTTAGCATACCCATGAACATGTTAATTTGGTGTGATATGCAGAATATTTTTAGAACATAATTTGATTAATGCTTCAATTGAAATGCTTAAATAGAATGCAATTGGATTTCTTAATGATTTTTATTAAATTTAAAGGAAAATGAATTCGAAAATTGGGTTATCAGGAGAGATAGTTTAATTTTTTTTTACTTAATTTCACTGAAAAAAATTTAACTTAACATTTTAATACTAAAATTTTTAATATTTTGAAAAAAAAAATTTTTTCTTTGCAAAGACCTAATAAACTCGACATTTCTTTTATATTTAGGTCTACGGAGTAGGGTCACAATTTCACCTCGAATCCATGTTTTTACTGACCGGCCCATGTGCATGGTATTGTCTTGCTAAAAATGCCATTCCAGATTTCCAAAAAGTTTTTTGAAAAGGGGAATGTAGTTTCTAAAACGCAATTAAGCAAGTCATGGGCTCTCGATCTTTTTTTACAGCTCATTAACAGGTGATTTTTCTTTAGTTTTTGCTATTAAATTTGCTTGACGAGCATAAAGAATCTGACAGATTCTTTATACTATATGTAGAAGTTCTCTCGAACAATTTCTGTCAAGTTGTCGACATGTTCATCGATTGAATTGCTCACTCACTTTTATGGTGTGATGGTGGATTTAACCACTGTGGTTTGCTTTTTAATCAAGCGATTTGTCATGTTATTTTCCATAATTATTCGATCTTCTGCATCCATTATGGCAAACAGAATATTATATAATTTTCCAACTGCTTCGAGTGATGCTCTTTTGATTTTCGTTGTCCATGCCCAAACATGTATGTATATATTTATGTCTTCATTGGCCGATACTTGCTTCCTAAAATTACTGATGATGTTTGTGCAGTCTAATTTGAAATTCCCCAATTTTGGACATAACTTGTTGACCTGTGTTAGAACCAAATCCATACGAGCATTTGTATCCACTTATGGTCTTACATTGAAATAGATAACATGATTCCAATTAGATCATATCAATTGGTCCCATTGAATCTCATTGATGATATTTGTTCCACTTCAATTGTGGACTGACGCCGTTAGAATTAGTGGAAGTATCAGAAGTATGTCTAGCACCGATATCCATAAATGATGGGTCTTTTTAGAATTCCATTCGATCCTTTTAAGGTAACTACCCGCACTCTACCATCTTCGCCTGCATGAGCTTGGATTACTTTTGCCATTGGCCACTTTGCTGGATGAGTGTCTTCATTTTTGATGATAACTATATCACCTTTTATGTTTGTCCTCGGTAATTTCCATTTGTTGGGTGACGCTAAATTGATCCCTAATGATGTGGTCTTTGAATCAATGAAAGTGCATTGGTGGCCACTTGATGGTGAAACCTTAAAGGATGTTTGCAATGTTGAAATTGTAGTAAAAATTGTAATATCTTACTCTTTTACTTGTTTGATTATTTTCAGCACTTTCGATCACCCATATCCTACAACAAAAATTATGTGGATACCTGACTCCAAAGGTATCTACCCGGATTTGTTGGCTACCAGCGGTGATTATTTACGTGTATGGCGTGCTGGAGAACCAGATACTCGTCTGGAATGCGTATTAAATAACAACAAAAACAGCGACTTTTGTGCACCATTAACATCGTTTGACTGGAACGAGGTGGACCCCAATTTAGTTGGCACATCGTCTATAGATACCACTTGCACAATATGGGGCCTTGAAACGGGTCAGCCCCACGCGCGCGTCTATGTAGCTGGACATGTTAAAACGCAATTGATAGCACATGATAAGGAAGTTTATGATATTGCATTCTCACGTGCCGGAGGTGGTCGGGATATGTTTGCCTCTGTAGGTGCTGACGGATCGGTGCGCATGTTTGATTTACGTCATTTGGAGCACTCAACTATTATCTATGAGGTAAATCGTATTGAAAGATAATAATATGTCAAGAAAATAATAGTTTTGACATCCTCATACTTCCAAGCGGTGTATTTAATTATGATTTGAACAAACAAACTGCGTTTCGGTGTTGGGAGATCGGGAACTCGTAGTCAAGCACTCTTGTTTTTTTAAGAAGACGGTATACAAATTTTGTACAGAAATATGTAAACGCATAGAAGGAGACTTTGCAGACCGCATGTGTTGATTACCATTATAAATGAGTCTATATATTCATGTCTATATGTGCGCCAGTCCGTAGGTACGAGTTAACAAATAGATCTCAGAGACAAACTCGCTCGTAAGGTACAGCTGATATAAGTTGAAACCTTGCTCAGTTCCGTTTTTCTTAATATTTATTATTTCATTGTGACCGTTTGCGTCGGTAAAAAAAGAGCGAGTCAGTGAGTGAGTGTTGGAATGAATTTTTTTGCATTTTTTATAATTAAAGAAAACATTTTTATTTATTTTGTCTTATGATAATAATTGTTGCAGTTATAAAGGTTATAATAATTGTAGGTAGTTGTAATCCTTATAAAGGTTCAAACTATAACATGATGATAAAACCATGAAGTATGTCGACCCGTGCGCACTACCGGTTACGGGTTAAATAGTACGGGCTACGGTCTATAGATCACGGGTTGGGCGCTTCTCTCGTTTCTCTAATTTGCTATTACATTTATTTGTAAAACTTACATTAAACAATTAAATACAGAGAGAGACAATCCAAATTTCTATACTTTAACTGGTGCGAAGCTCCGGGTAACTGGTATCTTAACAATAAATAATAATAAGTTATTTTAAAAAATTTCGTTTAATTTCGTAAATTCAACTAATAAATTAAAAATTTTGATTTTTTATCAATTTAGGATCCTGCACATACGGCGCTTTTGCGTTTGGCTTGGAACAAGCAGGATCCAAATTATTTAGCCACAGTTGCTATGGATTCTTGCGAAGTTATTATTTTAGATGTTCGTGTTCCTTGTACACCTGTTGCGAGACTGAGCAATCACAGAGCGTGCGTCAATGGTATTGCGTGGGCACCTCATAGGTAAATAGTAAATATTTATTATTATATAGAATATATTTCGTAAATGTCGTACCTGTACCTTCTTTTTTTGTTTAAGTTCCTGTCATATTTGCACTGCCGGTGATGATCACCAAGCACTGATTTGGGATATACAACAAATGCCACGTGCCATCGAGGATCCAATTTTAGCCTATACAGCTGCCGAAGGCGAAGTCAATCAGATACAATGGGGTGCAACGCAACCAGATTGGATAGCTATTTGCTATAACAAGGCGTGCGAAATTCTGCGGGTCTGAGTTCATTTTATGTGCAATGCAACCTATCTGCTCCCGCCCTGCACTTCTACTTGGTACTCAGCGCTGCTAAATAACAAAAAGTCGACGTACTTCTACCAGTACACGACAGCAACACTTGTTTAACCTCCCTATTAAAATCGCAACGTATATATAGGCTTTTATAGACGCAGCGGAAAATCGCATTTCAATTATAATACATACATATATATATATATATATATATATAGTATATATAGTGTATATATAGTGTATATATATATATATATATATATATATATATATACATATTTAACATATTTTTATACAGATAAGAATCGGCATCTTATCTCCGCTCCTGACTTTTTATTTATTTTTGTAACTTGATTGTTGTTTGAAGAAAGTGATGCGAGAACTTATATTTCGGTTTATCAGTAATTTAGAACTTAATACACAAATTCCGTATATTCCCAAGGTACATAGATGTCCTAATTTAATTTATTTGATACGTTTTCCACTTTACGGAGTGTATATAGTCTTTTTTGATTTAGAGATTTCATTTAATCTATTCGAATGCTGTTAAAATTCAAAACAAGAAACAACTTTAAGCATCACTAAAAACAACAAAAGAAAATGAAGAATTGTTTTGTACTTTCAGTTTTAATTTGTATGACGAAGTTTTTGTTAGAATGTAAATAGATCTCCAAAACGACAAATGCAAATAATAAAAAAAAAACATATATACATATAAATAAGCAAGCAAAAGAAAATAAACAAGTAATTGTATTAAGAAGAACAAAAGAAAAAAACCGATAAAACACAGCCGCAGCACACACTCAAGATAAATTATTCAATAACTAAAACAATATAATATATATGATTTGAGAGAGAATACAAGATTGTTGGTTACCATTTAAACTACAAAAAAAATACATATAATAAAACCTATGAACAAATAAAAAGAATACAAAAGCAAAGAAAATATTGACAGCAATATACCCAATTCAATGTCATTAACACAACCTAATTGATTGATTCATTTTTACAATTGTATTACTATTAAATAGAAACATTGAAACTTATAAAAATGTTGGGTTACACTGAGACTGGATCAAAAACGAAAACGCGAAATTTCTCATTGGTCGTTGTAAAGCTTTAGCAGCGAAATCCACATCGCTAGCAGCAGAACAGCTATTGTATCACTGCATGCGTCTCAATAGTATAAGTAACTAATGGATATTTCGACGCCTATATCGAGGTATCTCATAGTCGAGCACAGTCGACTAAAGCTTCGCTATTTGTTTTTTGTATAAATTTTATTGAATTATTTACAAAGTATTAAATATTATTAAAGATAAGTGCACCTTTTTATTTAAATTTATTGTTTATTACTGACTGGTAATATATTTTAAGCGAATGATTAATATTAATCTATGCAAATAAAATAAGTTCTCCTGACTGATTAAGTGTTCATCAACGCGCAGTCTAAATAGTAAGAGATTAATTTTTTTCATAGAAGATACCTGTGGTGAAAAAAACTGAGCACCAAGAACCAAAATTAATAAATGCGGTCAATCTAAACTTACATCTGTGAATTTCAAATGATTTGGTTTAATATGTAATGTGCGCTGAACATGTTATTTTCATACACAAACAAACACATTTCGCAACATCTATATCTGTAGCTGAATTTTTCATAGAAGTTAAATTTGGTAGTGAAAGTGCCGACTAAGAAGCGATTTCTTCGAACTTCACCTCTAAGTGGGGGAAAAGGGCAAAAGAGCTTGGACCCAAGTCTTTCATTACTCCAATGATTTTACTCAAACTTGGTTTGTATACTCTATTTATCTTTAAATTTCGCGAATAAATTTTTGATCGTTTTGAATGCTGCTAATGCGACAACGAGATAGCAATATAAAGTAGACTGTGTAAACATCCCTATTGCCCAAGCAGTAGCCAATGCTCTCACATGTATGGATCTTCCGCTCACAAGTAAGGCAATGCTATACCTAACAAGGTGAGGCACGTTTTTGGAATGAGCGCAGAAAGCGCTGAGGGTGGAAGGCTAGGAAAGAGAGCGCGAAGACAATCTTGTTCTCTTTGTTTTGAGCAAGGCACAGCTGATATTAGTTGAAGGTTTGCTCAGTTCCGTTATTCTTATTATTTGTTATTTCTTTGTGACTATTTGCGTTATTTATTTGCGATATTTGCATTTAACTCAGCTGGCCGGTGAAAAAGAGCGAGTCAGTGAGTGAGTGTTGAATGAATTCTTCTGCATTTTTTTTATAATTAAAGAGACAACATTTTTATTTATTTATAAAGGTTCAAACTATAACAGGCTGATAAAACCATGAAGTATGTTGACCCGTGCGGCCTACCGGTTACGGGTTAGATAGTACGAGCTACGGGGTACGGTCTCTAAATCACGGGTTGGGTGATTCTCTCTTTTCTTTAATTTGCAATTACATTTATTTGTTAACCTTACATTAAACAATTAAATACAGAGAGAGTCTAGACAATTTTCTATACTTGATCGGGTGCGAAGCTCCGGGTAACTTTCTAGTAGAGTAATAAATACCTAGAGTGGCAAGTTCTCTCAATTTTTTTCTGTTAACTAACAGTAGATTCAGGTCGGCAAAAATCCCCCAACTGAACCCTCCACGAGGGTGCCGGCAGGGCAATGGGCACCGTAGCGCCCTGGAGCCACGGGCAAATTAAAAACCTGCGCGATGACACCCGGGCACTATGGTGTCTAGCTAAGGTTTGGGTACAACACTTGTAACTAACCTTGTTGCAGTGTTGTAACTAAACCATGGTTGGGGGTGCCTGGCGGTAGGCATAAAACGCTAAGAGTGATCCCCCGACAGAAATAATCGGAATGGAGGTACAAAAGGAGCAAACAAGGGCTGGGATGTCAGCCCATATGTCGGTGGAAGCTGTGACTGCTACTACCGGCAGGCACGGCGAGGAAATATCCTCTCTACGTGTCGCCAGCGGTCACGCCTCTGTCATGGTTGGAGCATTCCATGTCAGCTGTAAAGCTCTTGCCAACAAACTAAAACGCGGTACTGCTGTCACCACAGACGCAGGCCGTAGCACTGACCGGATGGGTACCGAAACCT